>ML996688.1:1838131-1906560 GCA_010356995.1 Trichodelitschia bisporula | reverse complement strand
CCGCGCCACCAACTCCACCCGCGCCACCAACTCCACCCGCGCCACCAACTTCACCCGTGCCACCAGCCCAGTCGCCACCTGCGCCACTGCCTCAGCTCGTCTCCCTTCCCCCGCCACGGTACAACCCCGCACTCAGCTCGCTAGTCACCCCACGCGATAATCGGAGTGTGGGATAGCGTTGCCTGAGTCACGTTCAGACAGAGGTGACGCTGCGGAGACGGAACAGGGGTCCTAACAGGCGCCCCCGCTTAATTGAGATATGACCCTTCCGATACTCATGATACTTCGCTTGTGGCTGGCGAAGGTTCCCACGTTGGTAAAATTTCTCGCCACATTCACAGGCAAACGGCTTTTCCCCGGTATGGACGCACTCGCGTTGTCGGGGCGGCGACTCATTGACTCCGATAGAGGAATGGAGTGCGCCGCCGCTCAAACCATCTCCCGACCGTGTGGATCCATAAGCACAAAAGGGTTGTGGAGTCGGGCGCGGCGTAGAATTTGACTGGCAGCACAGCACGGGAGGCGGTGCGGAGGTCGTCGAAGACCGCCACCACCCCCATAACACCCATTAACTTCCCCTACCTGCCCCCCGGCGTTCCTAGCCCCCGCCTCTGCCACCGCGAATGTTGTTCACCGCGATCCGCGCCTGCTGCTGCTGCGTCAGAGCTCATCGTGGAACCCGTTGGACCGCACGCACTGGCTGCTAGCGGGAAGGCGAGTAGCTAGCCGGTCCCGCCGTGCCGCCCGTCGTGTACCCCAGCGGTCTCGAGCGGCGCCGCGCCCACCCACCGCTCGACGTGGACACCGAGGCGCAGAACCCGCACCGTACATCCCAGCTGCTCGAGCAGTCACTCCCCAAGCTACGCCAGCTGCTGCATCCCGGCGCCCTCACCGAATACAGTTCTGCGGGGCTGCCGGCGTTGTCGAGCCGACGGGTCAGCGCCCGCGAACCGCTCCGGTTGAGCCTGTTCGACAAGGCTGGTCTCCGACAAGGCCCATGTTGCGCACCACTGTCCCGCTGTGGCCGAGAAGCTGCGGAAGACGGCCCATGTCGTGATGCCGCCGGTGCGGCGTGTGTCTACGCCACATGGCAAAGGTCCACCCCAGGGCGAGACGATTCAGGTGGAGCCGAAGCCCCAGATGACGCCAGCGCCGGACATACTAGGCAGCATCCAAGTGACGGTTCGGAAGCCGGTCCGGCCTGTCATCCAGGTCCAGCAGCCTGTTCAGACTCGGCCAACCGTTCGGTCCAGCCTGCTCAGGTTCGGCCAGCAGTCACGGTCCAGCAGCCCGTGGTTCAGCCAACCGTTCAGATCGGGCCAGCCGTTCAGGTTCAAGCTACCCAGATGAACGATTTAAGAGCTGCTTGATCAGCGGTTTAATGAAGAGCGGCTTGATAAGCGTTTGAGCTGTTTGATCGCTTGACTGCTTTTGATCGATTGACTGCTTGATCGATTGACTGCTTCATTGCTTGACTACTTGATCGATTGACTGCTTAAGCGATTGACTGCTTGACTAACCACACCCCATCAAAACATTGCGCCGAAAAGTGTTCAAAGGGGCGAGAAGGATCAGATTGGTATATCATTGAGTTCGAATATGCTCTAGTTCTTTCTGTTTATGCAAGTGCATTCGACACTCTTTATGTATATATATCAGCAGATAGTCAGGTTGCAGGAATTCGACCAACTCATCGCAATACTCCAAGTGTTGGAAAGCGGTGGCTGTGTTCAGCCTTACCCAGTTTCAGCCACAGGGCTCGAGTCTAAGTAGACTCGGGATCCCCACCTCTTTGACAATTAAGCAACTTGTTCATGGACAGACCTTCGGTCTAACTTGTGATGCTGTGATGTTTCCATTAATCTCACACCTCCTTTTTGTCGGCATACCCGATGTCGTGTTACCCGGAAAGGCAGGCTTGGCACGGCGAACACCGAAGTGGCGAAGATGGACGACGCCGGAAGTCCGATGGACGACGCTGGAAGTCCGATGAAGTTCAGGAACATCCTGGAGACCCATCACGGATATATACTGTTCATTCTGTAAACTAGAGAAGGCAACAAGCTGGGCAATCAATCTTTTCTCACACAATTCTTTGAGCACTTCCGCCAAAACTTTTAACAAACTCAGTGTGTAACTGGAAGGGCAGAGGCGGCATCGCCACGTCCGACGGCAAGCGCGACCGCTGGCACATCGACGAGGCCGGCGGGCTAGTCGACAGCCTGCAGCCCGGCGCGCAGAGCAGCGGCTGGATCTAGCGCGTCGTCGACCTGGTCCGGAAACAACTCGCCGACGGCGAGGAGTGTGGGGGATCGGATGCATCAACTCTGCGCTCGTGGAGCAGATTGCGCGCGGTCGCGCTTGCGCCTGCGCTTGCGCGAGCCCCACTTTCATCTGCCCCACCACTCCAGACTGGACACCACCAGCGATCAGCATTGTTAGACGACGCTGAGTAGATCTAAGCACCTACGAACCCGTCCGGTGCTCTCCTTGTTTGAGGCTAGCTGTGCATAGCTTGAATGCCTCGGCATTGGGAGGATGGTTCGCAGTCCGCTGGAGTTTAGGACCCAATGCTGGAACCTGCAACTGTTGATGGCGGCTTGAGTGGGCGAAATCATTGATGGAGGGTAGGTGATGTAGGCAACGCTCAGCCATAGGCAAAGCGCAAGTAAGCTTTTCAAAAGGTTGGAAAAGGATAAAGAAGACAGCAGCGTCGCGAGGCCCTCAGCAGTATGCAAACAGTAGTCCCATATCGCCTTCCATATCACCTTCCACTGTCCTGGTCAATACCTGCCCCTAGGCCTAGTGTTGACCGTCACTCCCTGCCCAACTCACAGATGGGTCCCTTCCAGAATACAAGCGATGCCTTCCATACTCATGAGTGTCTTGACAGTACTTGTTTGGTGCCTTTGTGCCTTACGCCCCGTCTTTACATCAGCCAGTCTACCATGAAATAGTCGCGATTCTAAAGCATATTGGGTTCTCATCCTACCTATCCACTCGTGCAAAGGTACTCGAAGATTTCCTCCTGCTCCTTCAGCCGTTCAGCGCGAAGCTCGTCGCTGTCGACTGCTTTTGGGGTCGGGTGCGATTGGGTCAGGCGCGATTGCCTCTCTTTCGAGGAATTGAGATATTTGATGATCGTGTCTAAGGCCACCCATGGACCACCTGGAGGCGGAATCAGACATGTCCTTTGCCATTTTTTCGAGGTGTGATTATTCGAGTTGAGGTTGATGGATTGTGATGAATTACTGTAGACTTTGACTGGGGCGTAGCATTTATATACCTGTGGTCGCAGGGACAGTTGGTTCAAGAGTCCTAAATCGGACTGAGTGCACTCCAGAAGCCACATGCATTGCGTACGTCAGCATGGTACGTAGTACTACGGTACCAGGGCGAATATATGTTAGGGGTCCAAAGTCCACCCAGAAAAGTAATGATTCCTCTCCCGGTTCACTGGCCATGCCTCACAAAACGCCGCGGGGGCGGTGCCATTACTTTTCCGGGCTGGGTCCTTGGACCCCTAACGTACGTAGTACATTAGTGGCGGCTGTAAAAACTTATGGAACCTTGGAAGGGATGGTAGTGGGATGCCGCCTACTTATTATGTTAAAATGAAGTGTGAACATGACTGAGTTACTTAATTGACTAGCAGTGGGAAGTGAGTTGGCTATATACCTCGCCAGGAGATGTCACGGTATGACACCCGGTTTCTGCTGCTTCATGGGCTCGCACCATCACCGGGTTTGTATGGCGCTTGGCGCTGTGCCAAGCCGCCACATTCACACTCACCAGGCCTACTCACCCGCAGTCCCTGACATCTTTGCTCCGTAGCTTTACAATCTACGTCTTACCCTCATCTTGATCGTGCATGCGTGATTGTTGACGGTGACAGGAGACGACCCCTGTCTCCTGGCTCCACTCCAGGCACCCCAGGTTGCCGCCACAAATTTAACATATTAACCAGTCGTACCAGTTCCATCAGCCAATCAAGCCCGCTGGTGCGGCCTGTCGTGGAACCCTTGGGAGGTGTGAAGATGCGGACAAGAATCTTCACTTTTAGTGCTGGGTAATCACATCAGTGCCGGGTAATCACGGCAGTACCGGGTAACTGCGAAGCAAGCTGGGTGGTAATAGCAAAAGCTACAACCACCATCTGATGTAAAAATATTATGTATTACGGTGCATGAACAGAGAAACACTTTTACTGCAGTTTAACGGCTGGATGACTCTCCAAGAAAATGTGGTTGCGACGGCTTCTCGAACGTCAAATTTAGCATTCCCAAAAGTCGAACCAACCTATCGCTAAGCCGACAGTTCACGCGCCGTCGATCATTTGCGGGGGAAAAGCTGGGGTACCCGCGCCATCGGAGCGCTCCCCCCACCATCTCCACCAACGCCAACACCAAGCGGGATGTAATGCTTCTGTAATTCCCCTGCATCGTTAGCCTTAATCACCGATCTGGCATAGTCATCAAGTCCTTAGCCGGCGGCAGCTTGTGGATTGGTGAGTCGCGGTCTGGATCTAGCGATTTGCGGTCACTTTCGGGCTCGGATGTACTTCTCCGCCTAGTGCGTCAAGATGCTGACAGTGCGATGAGCCACGCGAGTCACCAAGTGTTGGCACTGCACCATCTCCATGGCACTGGCATGCGACGTGGAGGCAATCGATACCCGACCACCAGCTAGCCGGTGAAAAATCCGGGGAAACTGGCCCCATCGGACGGCAATCTGGACCCAGGCGGGCGTGAGTACAAATGGCTTCGCCCCGCTTGCCTTTGGGGTCGCACGATCGAAAAATTTCACCATGGCTGCAGTGGAAAAAGACGCGCCTCCGACCCACCTGGACGTCGAGATGGAGAAGGGGTCGAAGCAGAGCACTGACGAGGAGGTGGAGTTGGAGCCCGTGGTGACGGCCAAGACATGGGTTGTGGTGTTTGTATGCTGGCTCCCCCAAGCACTCGGCCTCGCTGACCGTTAGATTCTCTCCATGGGCTATGGGTTTTCCTTCGTTCCTGTGCCGGTGATGGCGGCGGTTGGCCCCAGTGAGTGGCTCTGCATCATGACCGTGGCGTGGACGCTGACCATCAACCATCAGACATTGCGGCCGACTTCGGTGAACCAACCAGCTATGTCTGGTACGTCTCGGCATGGATCGTCTCCATCACCATCTGCTTCATGATTGCGTGAGTCCTCCTTGCCATTGCGCCAGGCGCATCTACTGACATACTCAGTGGTGCGAACACCGATCTCCTCGGGCGGCGGTGGTTCCTCATCGCCGGCAACCTCATCTGCTGCGTGGGCCACCTTATCGTCGGCAACTCCCAGAACGCGGCAACACTCATTGCGGGCATGGCCGTCACCGGGTTTGGGGCGGCACTGTGCCAGATGGCGACCTTTGCGTTGACGGAACTGCTCCCGAACAAATGGCGGCACATCGGCGTCGTGCTTGCAGACGCGGCGGTCTACGTCACCATCACGCTCATCCCCGTGACGGCGCGGTACGGCTACTATGTGGGCGACTGGCGGGGCAACTTTTATGCGTCGGCCATCTGCCAGGCGCTGTCGTGCCTCGGACTCTACCTGCTGTACTACCCGCCGGCGCACCCGCTCGGTATCCCGTTCGGGCAGGTGTTCCGCGAGATGGACTACCTCGGCATGTTCCTCTTCATTGCAGGCTCGCTCCCTGTGCTGCTGGGTATTGTTTGGGTCTCCGTGTACCCATCGACGGACGCGCATGTCGTGGCACCGCTGGTTGTCGGCTTCATCGTTTTGGCGGTCTTTGCGTGCTATGAGACGTTTGGCAACGCAAAGCATCCGCTGACGCCGCCGTCGGTGTTCACGAGCAACTATGGGCGCGAATTTACGGCGCCGTGCATCGCGCTGGCCATCATCAACATGTTCTACTATTCTGCCAGCATCATCTGGCCGACCATGATCGCAGTCTTTTACGTTTCGGATCCCACAGACTGGCGGCGGGCATCGGTTCTGTCGCTCCCCCAGGGCCTGGCCATCACGCTGGGCGGCGTGCTGCTGTCGATCTTCGGATCCAAGATCCGCCACTGGCAGTGGCAGCAAACGGTTGCCATCACAGTTATGGTCATCTTCGGGTCTCTGATGGCGCTCGGGAACAAGGACAACATGGGCATGATGATTGCTTTCCTGTTTCTCAGCCTGGTCGGGTACGGCTGGTCCATCTATCTCTGCATCGCGATCACGCAGATGGGCGTCAAGCAGGAGCAGTTGGGCATCTCCGGAGGGCTCTCGGGTTGCGTGCGCTTTGCTGGCGGCACGAGTAAGTACCTTCTCCGCTTGTCCCACACTCTTCGCTGACCTTCACAGTCGCCCAGGCCGTGTACCTCGCCGTGCAGACCAACACCGTCACAAAGTGGGTCGGTAAGCTGGTACCCAAGGCGGCCATGGCTGCCGGCGTGGCCGAGAGCGACCTTCCCAATCTGCTGCCGCTCGTCGGGACTGCCGAGCTTGCGGCCAAGTACCCGGCGAACGTCGCCGCCGCCGTCTTCGAGGCGTACCAGGAGGCGACGCGGCATGGCTTACAGTACGTTCTCTTCTCTCCCTTCTCACGGCATCTGCTAACCACCCAGGCTCATCGCGTACGTGTCTCTCGCCTTCGGCATCGTCGGTATCATTGCGTCGCTGTGCTGTGCCGATGTGGACCACAAGATGACGAACAAGATCGAGGTCTACCTTGAGAACTCGGAGTTTGCGGATCGCAACAAGTTCCACTGAGGTCACTGGCACCTTAACTTCGCTCATATGGCTTTAATACATTCGTTTAATCGTGCATCATCATTCGTGCCAATGTCAAGCGCCCTGTTCGCTGCGGACCTGCCGCAGGTACTCTGTGCGCGCCGCGTCCCACGCCTCTGCCGCCTCCACCCATGCCTTGCGCTCCACAGTCACAGTGAAACCCCCGAAGCGGTACGCGCGCTCTTCCTCCGTGACGACGCGTCCCTTCGCCGCATCGCACAGCGCGACCCACACCACTTTGGTGAGCCCACAGACGCCAATGGCGAAAGGCACCATCTGCCCGACGTTTGCGATCGTCTGCACGCCCTTGATGTAGTTCCACTGAATCGTCAACTCTGTGCCGATCACCAAGATGCTGCAAGCTGAAAACTGTGACCACGCCCACCGCAAAGTGTCTGCCCGTGTTGGAGCCGCAGGGGGGTGTAGCGCCAGATGCAAGCGTGATGCCAACATGATATCGGCAGCATGGATGCTCGGATCCGCGTAAGCGGGTTGGGTCAGGGCGAGGCGCACGCTAGCCGAGGAATTGGTACGGCAGCTACAGCCAAGATTGCGTTGGTGTGAGAGCAGCGCGAAGATAATTCCGGGGCGAACACGATGCGTAGTGAGGCTCAGCAGCAGGCGGAAGAAGAGGAACATGGCCCGGAATGGCATACTCAAGCCCCGCAGCCGTCGCATCCAGACGCTCCGCTTCGGCGGGGGCGGATTAATGTTCTCCAGCAGCTCTTCCGCCGCAAAAAGGTTGGCCAAACAGGGCGTATAGGTCGTGGTGCAGACAGTTGGCGGCTTGTTGATCAGCTGGGCATTCAATCCGCTACGGCCAAACATGACTCGCTTCAGGAGGCCGGTGTGCGTTCGTCGCGGGTGATAGGGTGGCGGAGCAGTGGCCCAGGTCTCACGGAGGCCTAGCTCCAATTCTTTAGTGCTTTCGCCCCGGATGTCTTTTCCGCCTCCTGAGGCCCGCGATGGAGCTTGTGACCGATCTCGCGAGATCGGATCATCGTTGTCGCTGGGAGACTTGACGGCGGGGCGCCGCTGGTGCATCTCCAGCCACGCCGCCGCCTGCTCTTTGAGTTTGGCCGGCGTGACGGAATGGTCGAGGCGCTTCTGCATTCGTCTGTAGATGAGTACACATAGCATATCAAGCATGATGAGCAGCAGAGACATGACGTTGACCTCGCGGGCGACGTAGCGGACCCAGCCAAAGAGGTCCGTCTGGCCAAAATATACAAAGAAGACCGGCGTTCCTTGAGGTGTCGCGGTTGGCTTAAGCTGGTATACACCAAACCACCAAAACCACAGATCAAAGCTGCTCATCCCGAGATAAATTCCGTCAAGGATGAAGCGCGACTTGTAGTGGACATCCCAGATGAGCAGCTCGGGCGTTGGGCGGCCGAGGAAGCTCATGGTCATGGTCTGCGGGATCAGAGGCGAATGAATTTCGGTCAGCCAACTTGACTTACGTAGTAAGCCACTTGCATTAGCATATATGGCTCCACGGCGTATGTATCAGTCGGGTTTCGACACAGTACGCACACGCCGACGAGGAGCGCTACCAGGAACTGTATTGTGACCGACTGAGTGAAGGGCGCCTCCTGCGGAGCCCAAAGATTGGCAACCCATATCGTGAGCGCCTGCGTGTAGTATCCCACGCGGATTCCTGTTCACCGGCGATCAGTCAAGGAGCGAGGCGGAGAGAAGGGCCTTGGGCCATACCAATGCCGTAAATATCTGGATTCCCATCGAACCCGTAGTTGTTATCATCGCCGGGCATTTTTTCGGCTCAAGTGGCCGCGTCACATTTTCCTTCGCGTTATAAAATGTGGTGACTTGACATTGAGAACGGAAATCGGCATGACTTTGCTTAAGTGGAGTTGAGACGCGTGTGGTTGTGGTGGGGCTGTGCAGCGATCAACGGCGGGGAATACGAGATGGTGGATAACAATGGGGGATACGGGATGAGATGGACAAGGCAGACACCAGAGGACTGGGAATTCCAGCTACCAGCCAGCCATTCAGCGTCCCGATCTCTGGCATGGGCTTCTCGAGCATTGACGATCATGTCCTCGGCCAATGCTGAATTGATGCTCCAAATGTTCGAGTAGTATGGAGGTACAGGAGTCACACCGGAATCGGCCACGTTGGCGACCTCGGCCATTTCGGGACTTGAACACGCGCCAAGCGCAGCCTCAAACAATCTCACGGAGACTCTGGCCCTTTTACCATCCGTATTTGGGCAACATCCACTTCGAATCCGTCCTCGAGCATCGCCTCGAGGTTGGAGCTCTGACCTATGTACACTATCATCAAATGCACGCCCATCCGTGAGCTCCAGAGAACCACCGCCAGCAATCCCATCCCAGATCATCGGCAGCCATGCAACCCAACCCCAACGCCATGCAGTAATCAAAACCTGCGCTGTTAGACCATACTCTCATAAAGACATTCGCACTCACCGGATCTCGTAATTCCCCGCGCGCGTCATATACCGCACCCACTTGACGCTGCTGTAGTTGCTCTTCTCAAACACCTTCAAGTACCGCACCAGCAGGCCGCTCGACGTAAACATGAGCAGCGAGAAGCTCAGGCTCAGCGGCGGCCGGCTCCATGCTTTCTGGTTCGTCATGGACGTCAGCGTGGCCTCAGCGTTCAGCACAAACTCCGACTGCCCCGAGAAGCGTTGAATCTTCCATACGATATTGTTTTGCTCCGGCTCGTACTTGGCCTTACCCTGCGACACACGCTCACTAATGCGCGCCGTGTTGAGCGGCGTCGGGATGCGGATGACGACATTTGTGGCAAAGAGCTTGCTGCCGTAGTTGGCGCGGATGGCGATGCTGTAGTCGACACGGGTTTTGTTGACCTCGTTGACAATGGCATGTACCTTGAACGGTAGGTTGACGTTCTCCGTTGCGCGGTACCGCATGAGCTCAAACTCGCCGTCCGGCGGCACGAAGCTGATAATGCGATCCGTGTCGAACTTGCCCAGCTTGACACACTGATGAAATTGGCAGTCCTCAAGCGTGACTGAGCCCGCCGCTGCGCGCGTCGCCTTTGTGCCGGCGCGGTTGCCCGATGGCGCCAGATTGTCCTCCCCCAATGTCAACCGGTCGTTGAGCCCAAACTTGCACTCCGGCGTGCCCGACAGGTATGCGCGCATCACAATCTGGCCGTTGACGTCGGCGCGCAATACGGTGCCCGTCGCCGACATGAGCAGATTGACGTCCTCAATGACGTCGACAAAGGCCTCATTCTTACGGTATTTGACATCGGATCGTCGCCATGATAGCGCGCCGGTGGCCTGCATTGTGATCTTAGACGTATCCTCCTGCTCCGGTTAGTGCATTCAAGAAGTGGCACCAGTGGACCTACAATATTGCGCTCCGATTTCACTCCCTCCGTTGTAATATACATCTTCAGCGTCTCCGTCTCCGTGTTCTGCGGGTAACCAAAGTCGAGGATCTCTGCCTACATCAGCATTTGCGCATGTGTCGCCATCACAAGCGTCGCAGCAAGTGTACCCACCGTCGAGGAGCTCATATACCAGCACAAAGTTGTTCTTCACGGCCTCCTCATCGAACTTGCCGAAATAGCTCTTCCCCAGCGCGCGCAGGCGCTCGAGGAACTCAAATACGAGCGCGGCATTTGCATTGCTCTTCGTCACCGCCACCAAGTAAATGTTCTCGTGTCGGATGTGGCTGAAAGTTGTCGATCCGAGCGTAAGGATGGGCGAGCGGACATGGACGTTGGAGATGACCTGGATGCGGAAGATATCGGCTAGCCGTGGGCGGCAGTCGGAGCGAAAGGAGCGGAAAATGAGATTTTCGCCTTTTTGGTTGAAGATGAGGATTCCGGACAGCATTGCTGCGGTGTGGCACGAGTTGGATGCAGCGCGACGGAGGTCCTGTCACAAGTCCGAGTCGAGGGAAGCTCTCCGCAGCTTGGGGCGGCAGGCAGGTCACATGACTTCAGCGCTCCTCAAATAATCAATCGTGCAAGACGACATCAAATATTGCGATTACCCGTTATAATCACTCAATCGTATGCAATGGCTATATCAAGACGCGCGCTCTCCCATTGGTAGTGGTATCATCGCCTATATCATATCGCGCTTGACAAATTCAGCATGCAGGCTCTTCCCCAAGGCCGCGGGACTCCGCTCAACCACAACGCCTGCCGCCTCCAACGCCTCAATCTTCGAGTCCGCACCGCCCTTGCCACCGCTGATGATGGCACCTTTTTTCGTTAGCTCCGTCCACAGCGTTATAGCGAGTTACCTACCAGCGTGACCCATGCGCCGACCAGGAGGCGCGGAGATACCGGCGATGAAGGACACAACCGGCTTGTTCTCGGTGTTGTACTTCTTCAGGAAATCAGCCGCCTCCTCCTCGGCGCTACCACCGATCTCGCCGATCAGGATGATGCCGTCAGTTTCCGAGTCCTTTAGGAACACGTCCAAGCAGTCGATAAAGTTGGTACCCGAGAAGGGATCACCGCCAATGCCGACGACAAGGGACTGTCCTAGCCCGGCCTGCGTTGTCTGATTGACGGCCTCGTATGTGAGTGTGCCCGAACGGGAGACAATGCCGACGCGGCCGCGCTTGTGGATGAAGCCGGGCATGATGCCGATTTTGCATTGACCCTGCGCTGGTTAGCAGGCATATGCGGGGATGGGAATGCAGCATATCAAACTCACGGGAGCGATGATGCCGGGACAGTTCGGGCCGACCAGGCGCGTCTTGTTCTGTGACTTGAGCATGTCCGTTATGCGCACCATATCTATCTCGTAAGTGTCATCCATGCGTGCCAAGGAGCTGCGTACCATGCTGTGGGATACCCTCCGTGATGCTGCTCCGATTAGCTGTGCCTCGACAACAGAGAATGCCCGTACCAGACAACCAGAGGCATCTCAGCATTGATTGCCTCCTCTATGCCCTTTGCAGCTAGTGGGGGCCTGCGTCGTCAGTGCCCATATCTCTAAACCACTCGATGTACGCACGGAACGAAGATAGCTGACGCATTGGCACCCGTCTCCTTCATCGCATCGGCGACCGTCGCAAACACCGGCTTGCCGAGGTGCTCAGTTCCCGCCTTCTTAGGGTTCGTGCCTCCAACGACATTTGTGCCTGCGGACCGTAAGCTCGTGCGGCAGCGTCAGCCGAAGGCCGTACCGTATTCAATGGCTTGTTGGGCGTGGAAGCTGGGCGATTAGCTGCGCTCGATCAAAATCCAGCAACACCCACGATCCTTGCTTCCCAGTGAAGCCCTGGTACAGCACCTTCGTATCCTTAGTGATCCGAAGGTTGCTGTTGGTGCTAGCATAGCCAGACGCTGCCGACGCAAAGGTGCGCCGGCGCGACGCCTGCTGCAAACCGGAGACAATGGGCTTCCGGAGGGCCTGCATTGTAAGGGACAGGCTCAATGGGTAGGGGTGTGCGGAATTGAGGAAAGGTGAGGGGAGGTTCTTGATGTTGTTGTCCTGGGCGGATGCGAATAGCCAAACGCCGCAAGGACAAGCCGGGGAGGGTGAAGGAAGCCGTGGCTTGGCAACCCCATTATGCCCCACGTGTGGGACATGTGGGCGGCTTTTCTTCCGACGGTCAAGACGAGACAACAACTTCTGATATCGCCACTTATAGAGCCAGTTTTTCGAGATATCTACGTCACAGTCATTCTACACTCAGTCAACCGTAGTCAACTGTACTCCAAACCTACTGAGCCCGTTCTCACGCAAACGACTACCCCCACTATGACCACCTCTACGGCCACCTCTACGGCCACAGAGACTCGACCCCGCAGACTGCCCAAAAATGTCAAGCTCCCTCCAGAAAACGAGCGCTACATGCGCTGCTGCGCCGACATCGTGAACGCTTTGATCGAGGATCATGAGTCGCAGCTGGATAATAAGGCGCCGAAAAAGGACCTCAACCTCAACGCTCTGCGCGGCCAAATGGCCAAAAAGCACTATCTCAGCCAGCAGCCGCCGCTCGTGGCCATCATCGCGGCGGTGCCGGAACACTACAAGAAGTACATTCTGCCCAAATTGATAGCGAAGCCCATAAGTACGCCTCTCCACTCTCCGTTGCCCGCTCCAGTTGTGCGTCGTATCCTTGCCTTTCGCCTCTGCCATCCCAGCCCTCCGCTTCTGTAGTTCATCCTTGACCTCTTCACCAAATACTCATGAGCTCTCAGGAACATCATCCGGCATTGCCGTCGTCGCCGTCATGTGCAAGCCTCATCGTTGCCCCCACATCGCCTATACCGGCAACATATGTGTCTACTGCCCTGGCGGCCCGGACTCCGACTTCGAGTATTCGACACAGTCCTATACCGGGTACGAGCCGACATCGATGCGCGCCATTCGAGCACGTTACGACCCCTACGAACAGGCGCGTGGCCGCGTCGACCAGATCAAGGCGCTCGGACACAGCGTCGACAAGGTTGAGTACATCATCATGGGTGGTACCTTCATGTCGCTGCCTGCGTCATACCGCGACGGCTTCATCGCACAGCTGCACAACGCGCTCAGTGGCTACAGCACGAAGGACGTCGATGAGGCGGTCGCCGCGGGGGAGATGTCGGCCATCAAGTGTGTCGGCATCACCATCGAGACACGTCCCGACTACTGCCTCGACTCACACCTCTCAGCCATGCTGCGCTACGGCTGTACGCGCCTTGAGATCGGTGTGCAGTCGCTCTACGAGGACGTCGCGCGGGACACGAACCGTGGCCACACTGTCGCCGCCGTTGCCGAGACCTTCCGCCTCGCAAAGGACGCCGGCTTCAAGGTAGTCTCGCATATGATGCCGGACTTGCCCAACGTCGGCATGGAGCGCGACCTCGACCAGTTCCGCGAGTATTTTGAGAATCCTGCCTTCCGTACCGACGGCCTTAAGATTTACCCCACGCTCGTCATCCGCGGCACCGGCCTGTACGAGCTCTGGCGGACGGGGCGGTACAAGAACTACACGCCCAATGAGCTCATTGACATTGTTGCACGCATCCTCGCGCTCGTCCCGCCATGGACGCGTATCTACCGCGTGCAGCGCGACATCCCTATGCCCTTGGTGACGGCAGGCGTAGAGAACGGTAACCTGCGGGAGCTGGCGCTAGCGCGCATGAAGGACTTCGGGACCACATGCCGCGACGTACGCACTCGGGAGGTTGGTATTAACGAGGTTAAGCATAAGATCCGGCCGTCGCAGGTTGAGCTCGTGCGCCGTGACTACGCTGCCAACGGCGGGTGGGAGACGTTCCTGGCGTACGAGGACCCGAAGCAAGACATTCTGATTGCGCTGCTACGCCTGCGCAAGTGCAGCGATACCCACACATTCCGTCCAGAGCTGAAGGGCCAGCCGACTAGTCTGGTGCGCGAGCTGCATGTCTACGGCAGCGCTGTGCCAGTGCACGCGCGCGACCCCCGCAAGTTCCAGCACCAGGGCTTCGGGACGCTGCTGATGGAGGAAGCGGAGCGCATCGCGCGGTTCGAACACGGGAGCAAGAAGATCTCCGTTATCAGTGGCGTGGGTGTACGGTCGTATTATGCGCGCCTGGGATACCACTTGGACGGTCCATACATGAGTAAGGATCTGGATGACGATGGAGCATCTAGCGATGATCAGTGATTTAACGGTTTCTATTTGCGGCGTTTTGGCTGGGAAAATGGCATAGGCGGGCATCGGCGGAGTGGCGAAATAGGAACAGCAGAGCCGAACAAGAAGCGGCAAAAGCAAATCGGTAGAGGCCCAGTTGTAGACGGCCAAAGGAGCCATTGCATTCAGGATGTCGGAAGCATTATGTACCCACTGAACCAATGATCAAACACCCCCAAAACGCCAGTGTCAACCGCCCATGTGCTTATGAAAGTGCTATCGCGCCCCGCCGGCTCTCCCGCACGTGCAGCCATGCTTGACTGGCGCAGAAGACGAGGAAACCCTAGATTGTCAGTGCCATGTAGCCAGCAGTAACAGCAGATGAGACGCACCAGGTACACGGCCACAGCGCCGAATACGGCAGCACCAACGGCCTTGCCATCCTTCGGGTCCTCTGCTTTACCCATCATGATGTGATTGTTGTTCTGTCCCGTCAGCCCAGATCCAGCATGCGCGCCGCGGAGGTTGGTCTACCTTGAACATAGTGCCGATAGTGGAAAGAATGATGATCGCAAAGACCGACACGACAATGCTGCGCTTATTAGCCCGAGCTCCCAGGCTTCCATAAGGAGCTTACCAGCTCCAAGCATTCATAGCAGAAACAACGGGCTTCATGGTGGCGGTAGGCGCGTCGCTGCGCGGGGAACTGTGCTAAGTGGTGAGGAATAGGCGGTGGTGGTGAGAGTGCGCAGAGCTTGGTGAGAGGCGATAGAGGGGGGTTTGCGGGGATGAGGTTGTGGTTTGGGGGGTGGTCGGAGGTGAGCGGCCCCGGTTGCGTCGTCGCCCCAGCCCTGGACTTCTCTCGGACTTTGGCGGCTTGGCTGAGCACGGGCCTCGAACTATCTCGACTTAGGTCCGACGTCAGCCTTCTTGACAGCTTCCGTCTTCACCTTCAGAGGATGTGGTGAACTCGGGGTGATCGCATTCACGAGACAATTTTTACAGCACATCTTTTAGTTGTGACTCGGCTGTGGCCTACATGCACTGTTTTTGATCTCAAGAGTCGGACGGGCGGACGCTTAAACGCTCTCCTCCTCTTGTTACCTACACTCAAAGACCTCTATCATATATACTGCGTATGGTGCTTTCGTTCCATTGGCGATGCCCTCGTTTGCCTTGTTTATATTTTGACAGTACTCGGAAGACTAACGTCATGACAATACCTTCCTCCGACCGGTGTTGAGCGTCTCCGAGACTGCCCCTCTCCAGACATGGAGTACAATGATATACTTATACAACAAGTCTACACTGCTGAAACGGTTAAACAGAGAATAATGATGATGTTCGCGGCTGTCCTTCATCCCTTCACTCCCGCGCGGGGAAGAGGCCGATTATGAAAGGCATGAGGAGCCGTTGGGAACTGGTGGTTCGGCCGTGGAGAAGTTGAAGGTGATGAGGGTGGGGGCTTATATGCTGCAATTGTGGAGGTACAGCTGATAGCATCCCTAGATGATCGGGCTTTATAAGGTACCCTAGCTCTAGCAGTGCCATGAGACTCGTTGACATTTGACAGATGTGCCGCAAAATACGTGGCATGGGTCCTGCCCCTTCGGGGGTCGGTGATCCCGTCTGATATCCAGCATCAGACATATCACTGTACATTTTGACAGCCAAGAAACCCGCATTACACTTATAATGGCTTGACAGCCTTTCGCGCACAATACGGTCGTCATGAACTATATACTCACTCTCCCACCATTCCTCCCCCAAACATCCATCCCCTTTACTCCTCACGAAACTCCAAAATCTGTTTGTACAGTCCGCCAACACAGCTGTCCACCCAGCACCCAATCTACAAACACCGCCACTATGAAGCGAAGCACGAAGAGAAAGTACTCGGACTTCACGATCGGGTCCAACCCGAGGCAATACAACATTCTCTCAATCCCTCTGGCCGACGTCGACTACCGGCCATCTTTCCTCAACGGCCAGCCCGACGGACCCTATACCGTCCGTGAGGTGCCTCGTAAGTCGACCTCTACTTTGCCATACACTCACTGACCAGTCAGGCTCCAAGTCGAAACAGTGGGGCCCACCCGATGTTGCCGCCATCCGCGCCAACACAGAAAGACATCTAATCCACAACAACGAAGCGCTCCTCCGCACCCACCATCCATCCCTCGCCTTCCGCAACAAAGTCTACATCATCACAGAGCGCTCCGGTTCCCGTAGGTTCTGGGCCGTTGACGAGTCAGATGAGCCATGCGCTTTGAAGGTCGCTGGAACGGACGTCCATATCATTCCAGGCAGTCATCTCGTAACGGACTCGCCCTTTTACTTCCCCCTGCATGATATTGAGCCCATCGAAGATCCACTTTCCGGCCCGCTGAACCCTCGCCGGTTCTTCGGCCACGAAGATCTCGAAATCATTCGCGACACGTTCCCGGCCGCCGTTGGCGCACAGGTCTACATCTCCGGGTACGTTGTCATCCTTTACTCCAGCAAGAAAGTCCTCTTTCGAGAAGTCAACAACCGCGGGGTGTGCCCCTTCATCGGGCAGTTGCGCGTGAGATATAGCGTCGCCGATTTCAAGCCTGCGCCGCATAAGGCCAATTCGCCTGCCGCCGTCGGACTTCGCCTCAGTTACAATGACTACTCTGAGGATCCGAATGGCAAGGAGACAAAGCTTATCACGGTGCCCTCCCATGCCTATGCAAAGACCGCCGGCGAAAAGGATACACTCCATCGCGCCGTTATTGACCACATGAATCGTCTCAAGAAAAAGTTTTCCAAGATTGCAAACCGCGATCTTCCTCAAGGTCCGCCTACCAGTTCGGTCGGCAAGAAAGTGGACATTCGCTGCAAAGGTGGAAAGCGGGTCGACGTTGCCGGGGGCGCCGGGAAACCTAAAATAAATATCAACATCGGAAAGCCTTCGGTCAAGATGGGGCGCATCGACGAGACCTTTGACAAGAACCTCAACCTTCTCCGCCCCTTCCCGTTCAGTTATGAACACGACATCTCCGTCGTCAAAGGCGACGATCTCCCCAAGTTGTACCTACCAACTGGCGCCATAACCAGCCTCCGCCCCTGGGCCCCGAATTACAGCACGGTACTGGATGGCGCACCCTGTTTCCTAGCCAACATGAACGTCCACCCCGAGATGCGTTCCTTCGACAAACCCGAGCAGGCAATCGCAGAGGGTACCTGCTACATCTGGGACCGCGAAACGCATATCCAGTCCGCGTCCCTCCTGTGGCGCACCGAGGACTCGCCGCGGGGCTGTGAAGACAACTCGCCTTCCGTCCTTTGTTGCAGCCAGGAGGGGACTGCCTTCACGTACGCTGTGCTTTTCAAGAACTACGTGACTGGTACCATCCACAAACGGGAGTCGGAGCCTCGGACGCTCAAGACACGTCTTTGTCGGTTCTTCAAGCGCAAGACAGCCGGTGGCGCTATCCAGGGTGGATTTCTGCTGCCTGATTTCATCCGCGAGACGAAGATTGACTGCCAGACTGCGCCGAGGAAGTTTGCTCCTCTTCAAGTCCCAACTTAATGGGGAGATGCATGGCATGCCGATGAGACGGGCTTACGATGCGTGTTGTACCTGGGTTTCGGGGGCTTTATCAACTAGGTTTTCATGGAGTTCCTGGGAGTTATATGGTGGAAGGTCGCATCTTCTTTGTCGTCGGTGGTCCCGGAAGCTTCTCGGAGACGAGTGGCATTGATTCTCATGTCTGTTTGTTTGCTTGTTTTCTGCTTCATCCGCGTTCAAGATACCCCGGCGCGTATGCTTTCTGTTTCCATCCGCGTTCAAGATACCCTGGCTCGTACTTCCTATTCCATTGACGTTCATGATACCCCGACTGCTTGTAGGTAGAGAGCTTGCAAGTCCTTCTCCCCCGACCTTTCCCCGGTGTCAGTATATGCTTTCGCATGTGTTCAAAGTGCGGATCGTTCCCGAAAATCTGAAGGCACGTTGTATTTAAGGCTTTGCCTATGTGCATCCGCCTTCCGCTGAGCCCTTCAGGTTCCGCTTGGTCTGCCTAGCTCCAATGAGTAGAGTTTTCGGCCGTCCTTGTTTAGCGTCAGCGTCGTCATAATAGAGCGCGTTGTGAGAGGATAAGGGACTGTATGAAGCTCCAGATCGTAAGATCTCGCCATTTCATGATATGTGAGATGGCCCACGTCTGGCCGCCCCGGAGTTAGCTTGTAGCTCATCAGTAAGGTGAGATCTGGCCCCTTGGAGTGAATATTAGCCGCTGCGAAGAGGATATCGCGGCAGGCACATGCACACAGCAACAGTACCAAAGGCTTTCGTATGAAGAGGGCGTTGCGTATATTCATAAACCGCAGCAACAAGCCGCCTTTCCCCTCTACAAGCAGCGCAAAAGTACTCATACACCTCCCCACTCCCCCATCCGCTCCACCTCGCCCTAGTTCTTCGGTCTCCGCTTCGTAAGCTGCTTCGACTCTGCCCTCATCAGTTCCACCCCAAACCCGCACATGAATCAACCTACCAGCCGCAGTCCGCTTCTTCGGCGCGCCCTTGCCCCTCTGCTTCCGCATCTTAATACTCTCCAACCGATCGTCTTCCTCCTCATCCTCAAACTCCCATGTCGGATACGCGCGCTTCAGCTCCTGGACTACGCGCACGCGCGGTGGGTAGTAGTCCACGATGGCGGGGCCGCGGAGGCGTTGCCGTAGGACTTTGCCGCCCTGGCGTTGGCCTGTGGGGTTGAAGGTTGTGTTGAAGATGCGGCATTGGGCCTGGGGGTTAGTGTTGATGGCGCTGGAGGAAGCGAGCTTACCCGCATGAGGTCCAATATCCGCGAACGTGGGACGGCCATGGTGGGTGGTGATGGATCGGGGGATAATTGTCGACGGCGCTGGTGGGCGAGGTTGCGGAGCGGAGTTTGACAGGATATTGCCCCGCCACACCGCCCGGAGGTCCAGGGCGCAAGCGCCACCCAGAAATAATCCAAGCCGTTTCGCAGAGAGTTCTGTCCGCACATTACGCAGCATTTCGCAGAGTGAGAGGCAGAGACTATCAGGTAACTGGGACGACTTTTTCAGATTGCCCTTGACCTCATCTCCCGATGTCGTTGAAACCTGACGACAACTTTACTTCATGGACTTCACTCACTTTCACCCTTTGCACGATATCGACAAGCAGCTTTTCTCACCCCCTCTCTTTGGCTACTTTTGCCTATTACTCTATCAGAATCCAAATGGTTGAGGCAATTGGGACACCGCCGCAACTCAGATACCCGCGAGCCTATGCCAAAACGCCGCCGAGATGACAACTCAGCCGATGGCAACTCCGCGTCAATATTCAGCAAGATTCATCTTGCGCGAGGAATTGGTCAGGATTCGCACCATCAATGTCTATACCTAACGGATTCTCGATTGCACGAAGCACCGCACCAGCTTCCCAAGGCCTCTAGCAGGGCCGCGTTGACACCAAGCTGGACGATGCACTGGCCTCTCATGTTGAGCTCCACGGCTTCCAGGACTCCGTAAAGACAATTGAGCGCAGGTGCTCCCGGGGTAGCAAGACATGGAGCCAATTTCTGACTGAACTTGTCGATGCCCACGCCGCACGCGTGCTGCTCTCCAACTCGTACGCGTCTGATATCGCGAGGCGCTGGAGATCAGTGGGAATATCATCGATACGGTGGACTACAGCAAGTGTAGGGCATACAGAATTTCCACCGAGATAGTGCGGGGGTGCGGACATGAGCTCAGCGATGTTGTTGAGGGCGAACTTGCGCCCTTGTTCCGCGGTTCTGTCTAATTTCCAGTAAATCGGAGATGGTCTTGACGACATTTCGCCTATTATAGGCGGCACTTTGGACTTCATCAATAGCGGAAGCGATGGGATTCGGTTGGACATTGATTAATGGTGAGGTTGATGGTGACATTTGCGCTCGGCGGCTTCTGCCGACCATATTGACGCTCGATAGTTACCGGCGCTTGGACACCAGTTAGTCGAGGTGCATCTCGATCCTTCGTTGAGGCCAGATGCGGTTCGACGGGACAGCGACCGGACTCGGTAATCGGATGAACTGTCGCTAAAACTGACAGATAAGTTTTCAGGCCACCATGACGACTGTGCTTCGATGATATACGTGCATCGTGTAAGAACAATAAGCCATCCCAAGGGAAATGCTTATTGCAGCTCGGACGTTGCGCTTAAGCGAAGTCGACATGTGAAGTACCATCCGACCAATATCCCCTGCTTCTTGCTACATGTGGCGTGCTATTGACAGCATCGCAGCAACGACGTAATATCACCCTGCCCTCACTCCGCCCTCGGCCCTTCTCTCAACACTGACAGCGCGTTGACGAGATATCACGAGCTTGCAGCTTTCCCTCCACGGCGAAATGAATCTCCATATCGCTCAGACCAGCTGCACCCGTCCTGAATATGCACGCAATCCTCCCCCACCCCTCCCCCGCTGCGGAACAAATCAACACCCCGACCCCTCCCGCTCAAAACAGCCCCCTACCCGTCCCCCCGGTCGTCCCGTCCACCGACCAGCTGGCGCCCACACCCCAGGAACGGCCGGCTCCCGCAGCGTGGCCGCAGCGTGGCTGCCCACCTACCGGCATCGTAACGCACGGGCCGCTGCATATCGCATATTGCCCTATTTACCCGGCTGCGGCTCGACCAGCACATGTGTCTGCTGAGCCGACGGCCGCGGACACTGGAGCATGTGTAGATATATCCGGTGGATACATTCGGCATGAACAGACAGATGGTGGCGGCAGAGGATATGATGTGTGATATGCGGGGAAGAACAGCTGATCCAGGCGCAGCCGTTTCGTGACGTCTTTTCGCGGCGACTAGCAGGTTCGGCCGAGAGGCATTGACGCTTTTCAGGGCCAAGCGTGGGCCTTCGGCATGGTGCGTGGGTTGATGCGTCTGGCTCGGCGTTTACCCGAAACGTGGGCGGGTCGCGATATGGGTTGCGGTGCGTGCGCACGGGGCGGATGGTGGCGATGGATATTGGCTTGGCGACGTTGACGATGCGGGCTTCATGCCTGTTAGCGATGCGGGTTTAGTGCCCGAGATGGGGGCATGTGATGGGGTTGCTGTGGGTATAAGAGCGGCCGGTGGGCGCGAGGGTGGTGGTGGTGAAGCAACCGAATTCGCTCCTTTTTGACGTCACTTTAAATCGCATCGCTAGACTACTGTGAGTATGCTCTGGACCGGGACGGAAAATAAGGCTAACGGGACCAGACCGGCACAATGCACTTCTCCAGCCTGATCACCTTCGCCCTCCTCGGCGCCGCCTGGGCCGCCCCCAGCCAGGCCATCACCGAGATCACCGAGATCGACAATGGCCTGCAGCAAGTTGCGCCCGTCCTCGCGGCCCTCGGCGACGTGACGGCCAAGCTGCAGGACCTGCAATCCGCCCTCGCCGGCATCACCGAGTCCTCGCCGGCCGCCACGGCGAAGGCCGCGCTCGACGCAAAGAGCAAGGCTATCGAAGACGCGCTCGACAAGGCGGCCAAGGACACGACTGCCGCTCAAGCGATCCCCCTGACTGGCGCGCTGCAGCTGCAGGGCCCGAGCGGGAAGCTGGTGACGGCGACGAAGGATGTGATTAATGCGTTGATCGCGAAGAAGCCGATCATTGAGAAGGCGGGGTTCAAGGCGGATGTTAAGGGGTCGTTGACGAGGCAGAAGGCGAAGTCCGATGCGCTGGTCAAGGCGATTCAGGGGAAGTTGCCGGCGGCGGTGCAGAGCCTTGTTGCCAGTGCGACGAAGGATGTGGGTGATGCGCTCGAAAAGGGCATTGCTGCGTTCTCGTAGATGGTGGTCGTGACGGAAGGCATGAGGGGGTGGTGCAGGTCAAAACAGGAGTGGAGGACGTGCTAATTTTCTGACTTCGTGGTATTGCATTATTTTTGGAAGACGAATACATTGTATCGCTGTCCTACCCGCCCGGTCGAGTCCATCCGTGAAGTGTCGTACTATGATACATCAGCCTTGCAGCCATTAGAAAGAAAAACCCGACCATCTATCCCCGCCCATAACCCATAAACCGTAGCCAGAAGCCGATTGCACCGCGCACATTATCGCCCCCCAACCCCAGCAACCAACCCCAAACACCCATCAACCACCTCCTCCAACTCCCTCACCCGCGCCCGCAACGCCGCATTCTCCGCCCTCACACCGCTAGCACACTCCTCCCCCGTCTCAACCCTCACAATCTTAACCCTCTCCGCCATCCCCTCAACCCCACTCCCAACACTCCCCTCATCCGTCTCCGCCTCGCTTCCAATCCCCGAGTCCCCGCCCAGTGACGCATCACTCCCCCTCTTCCGCCTTTCGCGGACAGGCAACATCCCGCTCTCAAACGGCACAACGCGAATACTCGTCCGGCGCATCTGCTCCCGCGCGCTCCCATCATCACCCCTCCTCAACCGCTCAACCTCCTTACTCAGCATCCCATCCCGCACCCTCGCCCTCTCCACCTCCCCGCCCAACTCCTCCACCCTCCTCCCTAAGCCCTCAACCTGCCCCCTAAGACACCTCACCCTCACCCTCCCCTCCTCAACCTCCTCCCCGCGCACATCCACCTCCGCAAGCGCATCCCTCAACTTCCCCTCCTGCACCCTATTCTTCTCCTGCAGCTGCACAATCACCCCCACCGCCTGCGCCAACAAATCGTTATACGCGCTCGGATCCAAGGGATCGTGCTCCCCGGACGGGAGCAACAACTCCATCGGAGGCCGCAGCAGCGGATCCTCGCCCTCCTGTCTCTGCGTCTGCGCGGCGGGACGAGACGGGCGGCTGAACCATGAGGAAAGCTTCTTGGGCGCGCTGAGCGTGTGCGTGTGGCTGGAGCGCTGGGTGGGGTGCGGGCGCGCGGTGAACGGGTCCATGGCTTCGTCTTCAGCTCTTGGGCTTGAGGACTGCCGAGAGGATGCGATGGATGCGGTGGATGTGGTGCGTGAATGCGCGGTGTAGGCCTGGTGCTCGTCCCTCGGCGCCGGCGTCGGCGCTTGCGATAGCCCCACGCCCACGGCTACAGGCGCGGAGGTGCCCGTGAACAACCCGCCCCAGAGCGCGCGGGAAGCTGATTTAGCCCGTGGCCCGGCGCGGGAGGCGGTGCTTGCTTGCGAGTGCTGGCGCTGCGTTGGGGGGGGGGTTTCGGGCCGTGCGGAGAGGACGGGGAAGTACGGCGTTTGGGGGCGGGATGAGGGTGGTGTAGGCGGGGGACTGGGCGTGAGGAGCGGGAGACGTTTAGAGAGCCAGGTTTCTGAGGATGCGGGTGGTGCTGGGGAGGTGGGCGCGAGGTGGTAGCGCGAGTTGTGGTTGTTGTAGGCTGTATTTTGGTGGGTGAGGGCGGGGGGGGGGAAGGAGAGGGATGATAGGGGGGGGGTTGGAGGAGAAGACATGGTGGTTTTGCCGGTTGGTTGGAGCGGTAAGGGAGGGAGGAATGGATGCGGAATGCGTTGTCGAGTCGACCTGGCGGATGGGGGTTGATATGTGGATTCGGTAGGCGGCGCGACGCGGGGCTGGGAGTGGAGAATATCCGGGTCGGCCGGAAGTGTCGAAGATAGCTGCAAAAGCGACGATTCGGTAACTAGCTGCAGATAAAAGCGAGGACGGATTTAGCGCTCTGTCTTGTTTAGTGGGAGGACTGTGAGAGGACATATAGCTTCAAAAATAGGTGGCTGCCCGTAGAGAGGAGGGGTGGTTGGGAGGTGGGACTCCCAGCCACCAGCCACCAGCCTTTCCCGCGTTGGGCGCGCGCCGGTGGCGCGACGTGGCGTTCGATGAACCGGGCATGAGAAGAAATGGTCCTGTTAGGCTGAGATTATTTTCTCCGTGATGATGGTGATTTGTGCCTTGGTTGTTGGCCGTCGTTGATGCGGGTTTCATCATCCTGCCTTGTTGGGGTTCGGTGGTGTTGTCGCGCCAGTCAAAAGTTCAGGGGGGTCGTGATGGTCGCAAAAACTGGACTCCTTTTACATCACTGCCATCCAGCCTCTTCAACATCATCTTCATCTCTTTCTTGGATAGACTATAACTCACATTCGGTAGAGTTAAGTCTCCCAAAACACCCGGATGTAGTACATCTCGACATGTACAGTCCAGACGCATCGCGGGGCACGTCATGCACGACGCGCAGTCAGCAGCATTGCAGGGGGGAGCGGAGATTTATTTAGAGCAGCCTGCAGAAAACCGGGCGTTCGGATCGAACTAATTATCAGCCTTGCAACGACACGGGAAGCTCGACTTCATGCAGCTTCGATATATCGACTGCTGCTGCCGGAGGGTCAGTCATCAGCAGCGATGGACGGTGACGGTGCGACGTGCAATTCGATAGCTGATTACCCGTTCGGGAACACTGCGAACTACGATAGTCACTTCGCACTCTGCTCCTCTTCAATCTACTGAGGTAGATCTAGTTCTAGGAGCAGATCTCTAACACTGCCTCTAATGCCGTATCGCAACACCATCCTTACTTTCCCCACGCCTCATCGCCGCCAACAACCAAGCACCCCTCCTCCCCATCAAACCTCTCCCGCAGTACACCCACCTTATACACAGTCTCGCCCTCCGCCTCAAGCAAGTCCTTCGCCTCGTAAAATCTGTCCGCAGGCACAACACATACCATCCCCACGCCCGTGTTCCACGCCCTCGCAAACTCAGTCGGTGTCACTCCTCCACTTTTGCGCAACCACTCAAACACCTCCGGTACGTGCCACACACCCGCATGCACCAGGGCTGTAAGATGCTCGGGCAACATACGCGGGATATTCTCCACCAGCCCGCCGCCGGTGATATGCGCCATCCCCTTAACCAGCCCCGCCCTAACCAGCGCCAGGCAGCTCTTCACATATATCCGCGTCGGCGTGAGCAAGCTCTCTCCCACGCTCATCTTCGGATCCCACGGCGCTGCATCTTGATATTCCAGTCCCGCCCGCTCGACAATCTTCCGAATCAGCGAGTAGCCATTCGAATGCGGCCCACTGCTCGCCAAACCAAGCAGCACATCGCCAGCCACCATAGCCTCCTTATACGGCAGCAACTGCACACCCTGCCTCACCGCACCCGTCGCCTTACCCGCAGCATCATACTCCCCCTCAGCATACATCCCCGGCATCTCCGCCGTCTCACCACCAATAAGCGCACAGCCCGCCTCCCGACAGCCCGCCGCAACGCCCTCAACAAAACTCGCCGCAACATCGACATCGAGTTTCCCACAAGCGTAGTAGTCCAAAAACGACAGCGGCTCCGCGCCTTGCACGACCAAATCGTTGACGTTCATCGCCACGAGATCGATCCCCACCGTGTCGTGCTTGCCCATTGCGAACGCCAGCTTGAGCTTCGTGCCCACTCCGTCGATGGCCTGCACTAGCACCGGCGCCTTGTCGTATCCAGCTGCTTGCAGGTCGAGTGCGCCGCCGAAGCCGCCGATTTCGGCGTCCGCACCCGGTCGCCGTGTCGATTTGACGGCGATTTTGATGCGTTGCACGAGCTCGTTGCCGGCATCGATGGACACGCCGGCTGCGGCGTATGTGAGCCCCTCCATGGGAGCAGCGTCGCTGTCACGCGTGACTGTCGTGCCCTCCTCGGCGGGAGTGAGCAGTTTCCATTGGCACTTGATGCCTTCCTTGGCGAATTGAGCGATGAGGTGTTCAGCGATGGTCTCGAAGTTGTGTGTTGCGAGTGCGAGAACTGACTGTTAGTGCGGTCCTACCACTCGTAGAGCAGCTTACTTGTAGGTCCGGCACCAGAGAGGCAAATTCCCATCAAGCCGGGATGCGACTTGGGCGTGACGGATTGTAGAATCTCGGTCAAGCCAGGGATGAGACCTTTGCGGTATGGTTGATGGACTATGCGCATTAGTACGAGTGATCCTTAAGCATCGTGGAGCCCACCCTTATCCTGCATGCCTTGGTAGATCATCCCCGCATCCGGCGGCGACTCCCCCAGCGCTGTGGCCAGCAATGCAATCCGCTGCATATTGAACACCATATCCGCACGCGAGTACTGTGTAGGCAGAACAGCGCGTGCCGACGCCGTCGAAACCTCAAAGTCGGGGATGATAGCAATGCACTTGATCTCCTTCGCCCACCGGAACTTCTTATAGTGGCCGATATTCAGCGGCGGCTCCGGCGGCCTGAGGCCCGTATCCACGCCGCCCGCAGGCTGCGGGAGCACTTCGCTGAGCGGGATCTCCTTGCGCTCTGTGTCCTCTGGATCCAAGTCATTGAGGTACGTGCCGACGAAGCCGCCGTACAGCGCCGCGGCGACGTTGTCGGGATGCCGCTCGATCATGAGGCAGTAATCCTGCGACGTCAGTCCTGCTCATCTCCGCCGCCGGACTCTCACTGACTAACATGCGCGCCTTGTCCAGCCCCAACTGCCCAACTTCGTTGCCTAGCACGACGCCAGCGACCACAGCCGCGCCGGACGAGCCCAGTCCGCGACCGAGAGGGATCGGATTCTTGATGTGCACATGGGTGCCGACCGGGAATGCGCGCTGGTCATGGCAACGGAGGACATAGCTGCAAAACGACGGAATTAGCCTTGACCGACAGTGGCATTCAAGCCGGAGAACAGCGGGCTCACAGCGCGGTACGGGTGATCAGGTTCTCACCAGGATCGAGGCTGACCTCCTCCTTTCCCAGACCCTCGTACGAAAGCGTGCAGTTGAGCGGGGCCGGCGGCGCGGATTTATCTGTAGTGACGCGCAGCTCGAGGTGCATGGACAGCGCGAGGCCAATCTAACTCTTAGCGGTGCGCGTGAGGGCGGGGGATGGGTGGGTGTGTGCTCACGACGTCGAAGCCAGGGCCAATGTTGG
This sequence comes from Trichodelitschia bisporula, assembly GCA_010356995.1. Taxonomy (NCBI): domain Eukaryota; kingdom Fungi; phylum Ascomycota; class Dothideomycetes; order Phaeotrichales; family Phaeotrichaceae; genus Trichodelitschia; species Trichodelitschia bisporula. The sequence continues at coordinate 1,879,363 of ML996688.1, read as the reverse complement.
CGGAGGAACATGGCACCCTGATGGTCGTCATGGTGGTTTGAAGAGGAGGAAAGGGAGATAGGTGGAGGGAAGTGAGTGTTGATATCACACTCGCGGTTGATAAATTTTTGAGATGATCACCAGCGGGGAATATCTTGATGGTGGGGTCGTGCCAAGGTGGGGGAGGACGGGGATTGATCGCTCGGTACCAGCATGTGCTTTGCGGGGGCTGACCATGCAGACCATTCATACATCCGTAGCCATGATATATCTACAACAACAACCTTACATCCGCTATTCGTAGCATACCCTTCTCCGTCATTTTCTTTCCTGACCTCCGCACTGGCTAAACTTTGGCTGCGCAAGAGGCCGCACTACCTTAATCGACTTTCTTGCAGCGTGTCTTCATCGACAATTCGCCATCACCAGCACCCTGCCGTTTACCAAACACCGAACGAGTCACCAGATCATCATGTGTACGAGACCTAGCATTGCGAGATTCGCCAGTCTCGAGACTCGCATTCAAGACCACAAGATCTCTCGCTGAGCGGAGCCAACCCGCCCAGTCCACGGATGTATCTCCATGGTAATGATGCAGACCCAGACCGCGAAGCCTTCTCGCTAATCAGAGTACAGTACCCCGGAACGATAACAACACGTTCGCGTTGAGATACCCACAATTCCCTTTTCCCCTTTCCTGTGCCCATCCGGGGCTATGACCATGCTACGCCGAAAGAATCCTCCTCAATAACGCCCAATCCAACCGCCACTCGCCCATCGACCCGCAATCTCACACGCATCACACATCTAATTCACTTTTCTCCGCTTCTTCGGACTGCCCACCGCGTGGTTCCCCGTACCATATCCATCTGGACTCGTCGGACTTGCACCCCGGCTCGAAATACTCTCAACCCGTTGGCTCTTCCCGTTGTACCCGTCTTGCACTATCCCATCCATCATGGTACCCGGCGGCGCCTGGTTCTCATTCAAGTCAAACTCCAGGCCACCCAGTCCAGGCACCCCGGGCTGAACCTCGTACTGCGGCGGAAAGCCATAGTCAACCGGCTCAAGCCAGTCATCAAGGCTAAATCCGTCACCCTGTGTCGGCGTGCCGTTGTTCACGAGCCCTGGAATCGTGCCGCTCGGCGACAGCGGCTGCAGACGGTCCGTCAGGTTACGCACTTTGGCCGCCTGCTCATTCTGCAGCCGCTGAAGCAGGTCGAGTTGATCCCTGGTGGCGCTGATCTGGGTGAGTCTCGGAAGCTGCGGTGGCAAGGGGTTCGTTAGCGCATTGTTGGATGGCGTCGGCCGCCGCTGTTGCTGGTCCACAGTCGCCGTGTCGGCCGCAATGAGCGACAGAATCTCAGATCTTTCCTGTGCTGTCAGCGGCGTATTCCCGCCCGAATTCTCAAAGTGGTGCAGGGCTGAGTCGAAGTCCATGCCCGGGTCGGTCGATGCCGGGGTTGTTGCGTTGGCGGCGTGGATGACGGACATGACATCATGCGGCTCCCCGAGTGTCACCGGCGTCTCTACATCTGTTTTGATGGGTGGCGTCTGGGCGGATTCGGTGGGCGGTGTGGGGTGCTCGTTGTTGTTACGAAAGACAGGCATGGCTTGACGCGCTTGCTGTTTGGGGCTGGCAGTTGCACGCGCCGATGGCGGCATCGTCACGGGTGAGTCATCATTTTTAGCCGCTGGTGCCGGCAGGAGGAGTTGTTGCCGGCGGGCGCGCTGCAAAGGTGAGGGCGTCTGCATGTTGGTCAGATCGACATTCGGCAGGTCACCCATGTCGACGACATTGCCTTGCTGCGTTCCGTTTTGGGGCATAGCATGTGAAAAGATGTCGGCGATGTTGGGTCCACCTTGACCCTCCAGACTGCGATTATAGAAGGTGGCGAGGAAGGTGAGAATCGCATTGATGGAGTTTTCATGTCGCTCGTGCATCATTTGGAAGGCGTTAGCCTGCTGGTACAGCTGGTCGTTCTGCTGCTTCATGCGTTGAATGACATTCGAGATGAGCTTCTGCTGCCGCTGCAGTGACACGATCTCTTGACGAAGACTGTCGAACTCCGATTTGGGGACCAACGTGAGGTCCTTGGTCGCACCGGCCACCGTGTCAGCGAGCTGTGGCTGAGACTCTGGAGCAGCGTATTTGCGCTCGTCATCGCTGTCACCTTGTCCGCCGCCTTTGTCGTCGCGTTTCCGCTTCGTCGCCGGCGAGCTCTTCGGCTTCTGGATGAGCCACAGCAGCTCTGGGCATCCGCGACGAAAGTATTTGTTGTAGTATTCGCTCGGCGTCTTGCGCTTGTTCTCGCTCGCCTTCATCGAGTTGTCTGAGAGGCCGACTTTCTTGTGGAAGCCGTACATGTTGAGCTGGCGCACGAACGATGCGTAGTTGTTGTGCTTGAAGAGTTCAGGTATGAGGGTTTTGGCGAACTCATCCTCGTCGAGCACGATGAAGGAACAGCCGTCATCGGACCAGCGGATGAGATCGGTGTTGTTGGAAGAGTCGAGGAAACTGTCGACGTTAGTTTCGCTGCGCTCAGTACCGACGGCAACGCACCTGCTGAGCTTTTGCACAAAAGGCGGGATCTGCTTGCGCTTCGCCTGGGCCTCGCGCTTCGCCGCCATGGCCTTTGCCTCCAGGTCCTCCTCCTCCTCAACCTGTTCCCACCCCGGCGGCGGCATCTGACCAGTGGGATCTGTCCAAGCGCTGCGTACGCGCGTTGCGACCTGCTGTTGTGGATTTCGGCGGATTAGCTGGCTAGCGGCGGTGGGTGCGACACCCTGGCCGGCGGTCACGGGTACGGCGGCGGCGACGTCGTAGAGCTGATGTTGCACGGCGTCGTAGACCGGTTCGGCATACTGCGGCGCTCCGACGTTCAGGCCGTCAGCGGTGGACCAATCGACGAGGCTCGCGTCAAATCCGGAGTTCGGATCCTGCGGCTGGAAGGAGAGGTCCGGCTGGAAGTGCTGCGCCTGTTGCTGCGGGAGGAGAGGAGACGCGCCAGGCGCATTGCGCTTGCGTGAAGCCATCGCACGCTGCATAGAAGACGAATTTTTCCGTTGCGCGTTTGTGCCTCACGGCGCGGCACAGTGGGGCAGGGAGGGAGCTGGCGGGCGGAGGAAGAAGGGACACTGCAGCTGCTATGCAAAGATGCGCACTGCGGATCCGGTGCAGAGTAGACGGTGGACGACAGCAGCGACAGCGGCACACAGCCTCCGGTGCTGGTCGAAAGCGATCTGGACGATGGTTGGGGGGAGATGGCGGGATGGCAGAGGGAGAGAATGGCGTCGACGGCGGAGGAGGAATGTAGGGTTTTGTAGTACGTCCAGGCAAGCTATTGTTGCGCCAAACGTGTTTTCCTTTTGAGTGTATCTACACAAAGAGCATGTGTATACCCAATCGGGGTGGAGGTTTCGGGAGGCTACTCAGGCTGCGCGGAAAGATTTGAAGCTGGGAGCACGGCGGGGATGAACGTGAACAATGTTGCTTTGTATCGGGTGTTTTGGTCGAAGAAGATGGGAGCAGGGGAGATTGACTGGAGGTCGGAGTCGATGATAGAGTTGAGGTTGGTGTTGCTGCGGGGTTTGGAGGGTCGAGGAGGGTGGTGGAGGTGGTTGGTGATGATGGAGCTGGTGGGGATCCTTTGGCTGAGAGGAGAGGAGCGAGAAGTCGTCGGCGAGCGACACGCCCTGCCTCGCCGATCATTCCTTATGCCTAATCCTTCAGGCTCCCACAGACAGTTTAGCGAGGCACTTGAGGCGACAAGGCCGAATGGCATCCAACATCAGGCATCAATACTTTTTATGTCATGTCCCGTCATCATCAACAACGAATTTCCTCCCGCGTACGTCCATCGGTGAGCCTCTTAACCTCTCATATTTCTATTCATCTTATCACTTCATACCATGGTCTCGCTATCTAACCGCCTGTTGCGCCCATCCCTACCGTCCTTTCTGACCCCCTCCCTATCCGCATCCAGCAAACACGAGCAACAATAGCCTGATCGCCGGATTCGACGGATCGCCCTCCGACTCTTGCCGCAATAATGCATCCATCACGCCACACGTTCTTCCACCGCTCAAGACATGTCCCGTAACTCAACTGCCAACTGTCAACAGAGTTTTGTGCGCGATATGCGGGGGATCGGTGTCTCTGCGTCTTATCGGGCTGTTGTGCTGCCAATTCATCTACTTCAATCTCCAGATCGCGATCAAACCCAATCAGACGCCCCGCCGTGCGGAGACCGAACCCTGTCGCCTTTCCCGGACGAGGTAAGGCGCATTCGGTGGAGTCAGCAGAGACGTGGTATGGAATTTCCCAACTCCTCCAGACTCCGACATCCGAAGAGCCCGATTCGGGACTCTGGCACTTTGTAAGGTGAGGTCAGCGCACACAATGGCCCAAAGTGGCCGTTGAAGTCAACAAAAGTGCAACGCTCCAAACGGATAATGCGGGGTACCACGTGCGATGACGCTTGACCGGTTAGAGGGTTCGTTCGTGGCCCAAGCTCGAGGGGACCTGGTCTGCAGCTGGCGACATGTGCTTCGTCCCTCAAACTCCACCTCTCCACATACACAGTACCCTTCCGTCCCTCAGGTCCCTCGCGGCCCTGTTCCCGCATAACTCTCGACTGTTAGAGCTTCGTCCGGCTGATTGTGGGCCAGCGCGGGCTGTGGTCCATTCGTTTGCCTACACGATTTCAAGCCTCCTTGTCGACGTTGCGCATGCGCAGGACAATGGGCTATCACAACCCCAGACATCGGAGACATTATATCCATTCCTTTATCTTTGTCTCACTTTTGTCTACTGTTCTTTGGTCGCAAGTGTTGTTTATGGAGATGCCTTCCCATTCAGGGGCTGCGGTGACTCCCACATAGCAATGTTCTCCTGGCCGGAGGATAATCTGATGCTTGATACAATCTTTATGTTTCATCCGCATCGTGACATTGCGTCTTTCATGAAGAACCCTCAGCCCATCTCCTACAGTTCATTTCGATTATTCAACAATGATATTGAACGTGAATGGAATGAATGCCAAATATTTGTCTAATCCTAAAAGCATGTGCCTGGATTCATTTCTTGATATTCTGCATGAATGTCACTACCAAAATCGGGGATTGCCCTTTTCGCATCTACAAGCGGACAAACAACATTGAAATTCCACTCACCAATTCAGATGGCTCGCATTCGATGCCTTCTCTCCCCAACTTCGTCCAATTGGACAAGTACGTGCTCAGATTTGGGTCACGGATTCAGCTCAAATGTTGATGTCAGTGCTACATGGGATGAGCTTGTACAATCGCAAAGCTTTGGATTGTCATTGATGCTGCATATATACAGCCACACATCGCGTTGATGCTCTACCAAACTGTGAAGGCCAAATGGCTAGCAGCGGAATGTCCCTAGCTTCGGAAGCACCTGTTATGCGCGAATCTCCTAAGCCCGCATTCAGTACTTGACTCCCAGAACACTGTCCTCCTGAACTGGTAACGGCCCTTGCCCGAGCCGCATGCCCTAAATAGCAACCAGAAAGGAGATGCCTGGAACGGAGTCCAGAGGGTTATACGGGAGAGTGAATCTGGGTTGAGCGGGTCGGTTAGCGGGGCGTCGCCCCAGCGGTCCCTGAAGAGGCGATAATTCAGAAACAGTGATGGCCACACAAGATACATTGTCTCAAAACTTACTAGGCAAGTGAGCGTGCATGCGGGTACGGAGGCCAATGACAAAACTCTGGCTCGCAGATATGGTGAGTGTCAGGCTAGCGTATGGTTCCATGCTAGGGAGATTATAGTATAGACGACGCGAGGTTGTCATCCCATCTCCAGCAGGTACTTTGTTGCGCGCGGAGCTGCCTGCAATTGGGGCGGGATGTGTAGGAAACGAAGCACATTGTGTTCGGAAAGACCGCGACATGCTCCATTAGCGTGTAGCTACTCCGATCTATGATCCCGGGCTGTACAAGGGGATCACCAAACCAACCGCTGAGCGCCGCTCCCCGTCCTTGACTCTCATTGTGCCCGACTAATGGTCCCACGGATGCTTCCAGCCCATCAAAGCCGGTCCGTCCTTGCGCATCCGGTAAAAGAGCTGCGAGAGTTAGAGAGTCCTTAAGTATCGGGAATGTCGTACGAAGAACCACATGCTGGCGCCGAGAGCGGTGCCCGCGAATCTGTGGAAGAAGCGAGGGGGGTGGAAGTGCAGCGGTTGCGAGCCCGTATGATTCGGGCCGGCCATTGCGACTGCAGGCTGGGATGGAGTCAGCATAGCATCATGCAGGTAGCGACAGGTAGCGTACCGTTGTTCGATGAAGGACAGCAAAGAGACGACAAGTTCGCTTCGGTAGGGACGGTGACGATGTTAGGATGTCGGGCGGATTGATGTTCCCCGGCTTGCGGCAAAACTATCAGCCGAGATCGCGGGTCGTTCCTTGAGATCGGCGTGATGCTTGGCGGCTTTGGCAGTGACCATGGAATGCTGGCGGCGTCGAACGGCGACATCAAATTCACTCTCTCCTCGCCTCCACACAGCTACTTCCTAGTTTTCGGATTTGGCCATATCCTCTCATGGTTTGTTTTCTTATGCTCCTACCTATTTCATCGGCGCATCAGCATTGACAACCCGACTCTTATTGCCAGTACATTTTGTGAACCCCCTCCCTTGATGTCTGCATCGTCATAACGGACTTCCTCCGTCATCGCCCCGCTCATCTCTGTCCCCCCTATCTGTCGCTACAATGTCGCAGGCAAGTCCGCCGAAGTCGACTCCGACGGCTCCGGTGCCGCTGAACCGCAGCTACAGCGGCTGTTCCAGCATCCGCAACTATGAGATCGGCCTGAAGCTTGGGGAAGGCACATTTGGGTATGAAGACATGAGCCATTGCAAGGCGCGCAAGCTGACATCGGGCACAGCGAAGTCTACAAGGCGACGTCTATTCGCACGGGCGCTGTTGTCGCGCTCAAGAAGATCCTCATGCACCATGAAAAAGACGGGGTTCGTCGTTTGCTCATGCTGCGATGGTAGCTAACAGGCTAGTTCCCTATTACGGCTCTGCGCGAAATAAAGCTGCTCAAGATGCTGTCGCACGTCAATGTCATCAAACTGGAGGAGATGGCCGTGGAGCGACCGAGAGGTTCGGATTCCGTACCACCACGGACTTTCACTGACCACAAAGAACCACGCAAGCGAGGCATACTCTACATGGTCACGCCGTACATGGAGCACGATTTGTCGGGTCTGCTTGAAAACAAAGATGTCCATCTCAAGCTGGAGTACATCAAGTGTTACATGCTGCAGCTGCTGCGGGGGATTAAGTACCTCCACAACGTGAGTCTTGCCAGCATTTGGCTCGAGATAACTGACGCTGAAACAGAGTCATATTCTGCATCGCGACATGAAAGGTAAGCTTTTCGGTACTTGTTGTGATTTAGCTGACGCCTGAAGCCGCCAACATCCTCATTAGCAACCGCGGTATCCTGAAAATCGCGGACTTCGGCCTCGCGCGCCACTACGACGAGCCTGTGCCTCGCCCGGGCGCCGGCGGCGGTGAGGCGAAGCGCGACTACACGATGCTTGTTGTCACGCGTTGGTACCGGCCGCCCGAGTTGCTCCTCTCCCTCCGTCGGTACACTACTGCAATCGACATGTGGGGTATAGGGTGCATACTGGGTGAGATGTTCAACAGGAAGCCTATCTTTACGGGCAACAGCGAGCTGCACCAGGCGCAGCTCATTTTTGATCTTGTTGGATCACCCAACGAAGAGTCTATGCCGGGTTGGTCGTCACTCCCTGGGTGCGAGGGCGTCAAGACCTTCGAGCCTCGCAAAGGCAAACTTGAAGCCTCTTTTGAACAGTGGGTTAGACGTCGTTGCTATGGTAGCCGCGCTAAAAGAATTCGTAGATATGGGAAGGACACAGTGTCGTTACTTGGAGAACTGCTCAAACTGGACTGGCGCAAGCGCATCAACGCCATTGATGCGCTTGAGCACCCGTTCTTTAAGAACCATCCGCTCCCTTCGCGGCCAGACGAGATACCGTGGTACAGCGACTCCCACGAGCTTGACCGTCGCAGCAGTCGCAGCACCAAACAAGCTCTGCCACCCGCACCCGCTGGAGGCAGTGTCGGGATTGGCGCGAACGGGGAGTGGACGGGGACGGGTTCGGTGCCTCTCCCGCATCATCCTCTCCCGCAGCCGCCGCCGTCTTCGCGCCCGCCCGGGTGGAAAGACACGCCGGCGCCCCAGTTACCGCCTTTCAACAACCGAGTGCCTCCTGCTGCCTTGGAGGGGAACGCGCCGCCTCCGCGTCGTACACCCTGGCAGCAAGGTCCTCCTCCGCCCTACCAGTATGAGAATCTCCCGCCCCCCCCGCGTCACGCGCATTTGCCGCCTCCACCTCCGAACGGTGCCCGTCATCCGCTGCCGCACAATCCGATGATCTCGCGGGAGCCTAGGGAGCCCCCGCGCTTCAAGGATACGTACGTTCCTAGCTACACGACACCAGATGCTGCTCGACGCCACGACCGTGTATCCCGTGAGCCTGATGAGCGGCGCTCGCGCGAACCTCCAGGGCGCGAACCTCCAGGGCGCTTTTCACATCCACCACCATGGGAAAGGGATGACCGTCGACCACCGCCGCCGCGCGGTGAATACCGTGATCGTGACCGTGAAGAGCGGCTCGGGCCAGACCGGAACTGGGGACATAGGAGGACGCGGAGCCGCAGCCCGCAGAGGGATCGGCCGCACGACAGGGACCGGGACTTCTACCGGAGATGAACCCCATGGGGAAGGGGAGATGTAGCGGCGTTATGCGTGTTGGATGGGCCGGATGTGTCTGGATTTCGGCGCGTGGGTGACGGGTCACACCGGGTGATGGGCTGGTGTAATAGTGCTTTTTACAAGGCTGTACGGTTTTACTATGCATAGCAAGGCGCCGGGGCAAGGGTTTTCTCGAGTAGGACGGGGCGGGGACCGGGGGATATCGGAGGCGGTCCACTTGCAGCCTCTAGATAGATTAAAGTCAGGCGTTTTGCAGATCTGTGGGGTACAGCACGGTGTTGTACATTCTCGTCGTCGTGCACTGCAGAATATTGAGCTGTTTTCGTGGGGGAATTGAAGTGTTGGCCGAGGCAGGAGGAGATTGATGTTCGGGAAGTCGGAGGGAGGGATTACTGGAATAGGAATCACTCTCGGGGGGTGAGGAGACATGTTCCGAGGGAGGTCCGATGTTCGCATTGAGTCAATGGAGATACATGCTCCCAAAGTACTCCCTCGACCTCAGTATATAAGCGATTGAGGGTCATCGATGCAAGGCTACAAGCCAGTTGGTTCGCGGACAGCCTTGCCTCACAAATACAAACACCCAATCCACACACTGGATTCCCACCTACGCCATTTCACGTGCGGCTCCCGTATCTGATCATCGTATCGTGGTATGCAGGTTCGGCCGTCGCGTCCAATAGTGCTGACTGGATCACCAGGTTACAAATCCCCTTCAGCCAGTCGTAAGCCCAGTGACACAACGCTTTGCAGATTCGGCTCAATTATCGGTTTTTTTCTTACTTACAATCTCTCGACCACAGCCTAGGCCACTCGGTCAGAGCGAGCAAGCACCTATTTGAGGTGGGTTGGGGTTTTGTGAAGCCGCAGCACATTCACGTCGGCTCAGTGATCTAGCGCTCCGTCATATATTTACCCCACAGGGACCACCCCTCCCTCAGACCCTCTCCCCTCCATTCAAAGTCCGCAAAGCTTTGTCCTCGCCGCCGCTCGCTCCGACTCAGAAAAAAAAACCTTCCTGCAGCACCGTTTGGACGTAAAACGCCCAACACACGCCAAACGCTTTGCTAGCAGCAGTACTAACTTGAGAAAGCACAATTTCTTTTTCCGCCCTTCATCGCCTACTCGTTCTAGCCAAGATGGGCGCCCACAGCGAGTTCGTGGTCAACGGCCACTCCTACGAGCAGTCAATACCCCACACCAAGGAGAAGAATTTGCCGGGAGGCGGCAACTGGGTCGTGCAGAAGTTTGGCGGCACCAGCGTCGGCAAGTTTCCGGGCAATATTGCGGACATTGTGCAGTGAGTCGGTTCTTTCTGGAGACGCGCGAGGCGGTGGGAGCGGATCCTGACGGAGTGTGTTTCTGCAGGAATGGGTTGAAGAAACAGCGCATTGCTGTTGTCTGCTCGGCGCGTAGCAACAATACGAAGCTGGAGGGCACCACGAATAGGTGAGTTTCCATTACGGTCTTCTCGTATACCGCCTCCGAGTGCTGCCCTCGCGACGTGGGGGAGACGGAAATGGTGGCGGAGCGCTGACACATGCACCCCGCCAGACTCCTCCGCGCGGCCAAGGAAGCCGAGAAGGTCGGCTCGCGCCTCTACCTCCCCATTGTCGAAGCCATCCGCGTCGACCACATCCAGGCGGCGCGCGACGCATTCGAGTCGCTCGACAGCGTCGATGCCTTCGCCGTGCAGGTCAACGCCGAGTGCGACAACCTGATCAAGATCCTCGAGTCCGCCCAGCACCTGGAAGAGGTTAGCCGCGGCGCCGAGAACAAGATCATTTCCAAGGGCGAGAAGCTGGCCTGCCAGTACATGGCCGCCCTGCTGGAGGACCGTGGTTGCCCGGCGCAGTATGTCGATTTGTCGGATGTTATTAAGCGCTACAGTGTGCCGCAGCTGGTCAAGGAGAGTGCGTATAAGGAGCTTGCTAAGGCGCTGGGGCAGGAGGTGCTGGCGTGCGGCGACAAGGTGCCCATTATCACCGGCTACTTTGGCCATGTCCCCGAGGGCCTGCTGCACTCCATCGGCCGCGGCTACACGGACCTATGCGCCGCACTCGTCGCCGTCGGCGTCCAGGCCGCGGAGCTACAGATCTGGAAGGAAGTCGACGGCATTTTCACCGCCGACCCGCGCAAAGTGCCAACCGCAAAACTCATCCCCTCCGTCACACCCGCCGAGGCCGCCGAGCTGACCTTCTACGGCTCCGAGGTCATCCACCCCTTCACCATGGAGCAGGTAATCAAGGCGCGCATCCCCATCCGCATCAAGAACGTCATGAACCCGCGCGGCCCGGGCACCGTCATCTCGCCGAACCCGGTGGTGGAGCCGCTGGCCGTCCAAGCGCTGGACCGGCCTTCGTTGTTCCGCTGCCGGTCTCGTCCGAACATGGACGCGCTGCAGGCGCCGCAGCGTCCGACGGCCGTGACGATCAAGCACTCGATTATTGTGCTTAACATACATAGCAACCGGCGGACGCGCGCGCATGGTTTCTTGGCTAAGATTTTCTCGATTCTGGATAAGCATCATTTGTCTGTTGACCTCATCTCGTCGAGCGAGGTGCACGTGTCCATGGCGCTGCACTCGGAGAATAGCATGCTGAGCGGGGACAATGTGGATGTTATTGAGGACGAGAGGCTGCAGGATGCGGTTACGGATCTGGCGGAGCTGGGGGTCGTGGATATTGCGGCTAATATGGCGATTGTGAGTCTTGTGGGGCAGCAGTTGCGGAACTTGAAGGGTGTGTCGGGGAGGTTTTTCTCGGTGCTGGGCGAGAATAACATTAACATTGAGATGATTTCTCAAGGTGAGTGCGGTGGTTCTGGACCTCCTTTTCGTAAGTGGGTTTGCTGATGTGGTATAGGTGCTAGCGAGATCAATATCTCGTGTGTGATTTGGGCGCGCGATGCCGACCGCGCGTTGAATGTTGTACATACGTCCCTGTTCCAGTTCTTGGAGTAGATGGGGAGGGAGGAGGGATTGCATCTGGCGGGTCAGATATCCCATGTTCGGTTATGGATAGACGGCATAGATGCCGGTGCCCATTGGCGCCGCGAATGATATAGCATGGAACACTGCTGAGGTCCAGAAGTTGCTTCTTCATTCCATTCGCCCCGTCAACGCTCCAAAAGACACATTGGAAACCCTCGAGTATCATGCCCTCCCCGCCTCCACCAAAGCCCCACCCACATATACAAAGCGAGCGATTAGATTACCCATTTTCGCCATCCCCATCCTCCAAACCCAGCCCAAGTCTCCCCCAATCCCCATATCACGCAAGATGCCCACTTACGCCTTAACCTTCCCCTTCTCCCCCTGCCCTTTCCCCTTCTTCACCCGTCCCTTTACCTCCGTCCCAGGCGGCATCTTCAACGCCGTAAACACAAGCCCACACACAGCAACCATCCCCGCGCCCCCAACCGCATACGCCACCTCCCGTCCAGCCCACCAGTACAGCGTGCAGAAGATGAGCGGGCCGAGCGAGCGTCCGATCTGGCCTACACAACACAGTTAGCCCCTGTCTCCCATCACACCACACCCATCCCAAGGCGACCGCAGTCTCCCGAGCTGGACAAACTCACCAAAACTCCGATGATTCCCAAGCTTATTCCCCCTCTCACCCGCCCCAGCCTCAAAACTACTCAAGCTGTTGAGGCCAGTAACTACCGTCCCGCTCGTCACCGCCAGCAGCGTGGCCGCCGCATACAGGCCCATCTGGGTGTCCAACCGCCCCAAGAGGACAAACGCAATAGAGCAGCTCAGCACCCCGAGCTGGACTACCCGCAGCGGGTGCACGCGGCGGACAAATCCGCCCTGAATCAAGCTCGCCACGAGCCCGATATATCCCAGGAGCCGCCCGGATTGGGAAGAGGTGTATTGGAACAGATCCCAGGTCATGAAGGGGAGGCTGAATTCCATGCCGCTGAAGAAGAGGATGAAGCTGAAGTGCACAAAGTTGAGCAGCGTGTGGCTGTTCGTCCGCACATGCGGCGCGGGGATCGCTTTCTTGCCTTTCTTCGCGTGGCCGTTGGCGTGTCCGTTAGCAGACTCATTGCTCTTCTCTTCCGCGGCCGCGGGGAGTGTCTCCGGCAGACAAAAATACAAATACAGCGTCTCCGTACAAATCAAAATCAAACTAAACCCCGCCGCCGTCGCAAACGGATTCGCCGCAAAAGTAGTAATATTCGCCAACGCCGCCCCCAGCGCCGGACCAAACGTAAACGCAATACTAAAGCACGCGCCCACCAGCGCCATCGTCGCGCCCCGCTGCTCCGGCGTGCTAATATCCGTCGCTATGGCGGTTGCAAGTTGGACGTTCCCCTCGCTGAGACCGCCGACGACGCGGGACGCTAGGAAGGTGCGGAAATCGACGGCGCCGACCCAGAGGGTTACGGAGAGGATGTTGCCGACCATGGACCAGAGGAGGGCGGTGCGGCGGCCGTATTTATCGCTCAGCAGGCCGATTATTGGGGAGGCGATGGCTTGGCAGAGGGAGAAGAGGGAGCCGAGGGCGCCGCCGAGGAGGACGATGTCGTACCTGTCGTTTATGGGGCGGGCGAAGGCGTTTTTGTAGGTGTTTAGGCCGGTGAAGACGCGGTTGAGGACGGTGTTGGAGTCCCCGGTGGTGGGTTCGAGGGTGCGGTAGAATTGGAGGAGTTTTGGGAAGAGGGGGAGGATGAAGGTGAAGGAGATCTGGGATGTTAGTCTGGCTCGCGTGAGAGGGACTCGGGTTAACGTACGAGATCGAGGAGGAGTGAGATGAAGAGCACGCGCAGGACGCGTTTGCGCACGCTGGGGGGGACGGGAGTGTCGGCCATGATGTCAAGAAACGGGGAAGGCAAGAGAGCGTGAAGAAAGGCGATTACAAGAGTTCGTTAGGCGGTGCAAAAAAAGTGGTCGGACGGAAAGTATTTGACGGAGAAACAATTCGGACAGGTCATCCCCTTTTTCTATCAGCGCCGCGACGTCTTGAGGCTGATGTGATGGCTGATGGCTGACGACTGTTTAGTGGTGGAGTGCTAAGGGGGCGTGGTGTGGCTATTTACGGTAGGGAGATAGTTCTAGTGCGGAAGCAGGGGGCTTCGAGCGGGGGGTTTCCGGGCGCGGCGGGGTGAGGGGGGTTCAGGCACGCCAGCCCGGGAACTCAGCCTCATAGAGACCACGTTTCGATTGGATGGGATTATGTACGGGGTGCTACGGCTGGATGGAACGATGGATACACGGCATCGAAGCTCACCGCAACGATGCAGAGCAAGACGCTGGTGTTGCATCTGACGTAATGCAGATGTTTGATCACCAGCATCAAAACAGGCGTCAAACACCAAACACTGCCCATCGTCGCCACCCAGCGGCTCGTCTCGAGTTACTCACATCTTCGCCGCCGTCTTCTGAGTCGCGCGCTGCCGCTGCGCAGACTTCAACAGCGCATATAAACTCTGCAGCCGCGGCATCTCCACGCCATGCCGCCTGGCAATGCGCACCGGATTCCCCAGAATGACCTCCAACTCCATCGGCCTGCCCGCCTCCCAATCAAGCAACATACTCGGCTTGCCACCCTTATTCCGCTCCGTGCTCTTCAGTATAGCCTCCGGAAGCGCCAGCTTCTCAGGAAACGGCCTTCCCAAGATCATCGGCGCGGCGAGGAACACCTCGTCCATACACCCCTTCAAATGCCGCCGGAGCTCCTCGTCCAGGACCATATCCGCATTGCCCACGCCGCCCGACAGCACAGCCGACGGGTTCATAGACGCATTGATGCAGATCTTATGCCACCTCACATGCTGCAACCCCACCTCGTCATACGCCTCCGCATCGCGCACCTTGCCCACATCCGTAAACAACGCCACGAGCTCATCCGTGCGTTCGCCGCCCACGCGCACCAACTCGCGCGCCTCCTCCGTCCGCCCACCCAGCCCATCCGAGTACGGGCCCAGACTTATCCTCGTCCAGCGGTTCTGCCTCACAACGCCATGACTGATCTGCTCCGCACTAATAACCGTAACCGCACTAATAAGCGGATTCCTTGGGAACCGTGCGCGGTGCGCTTCCTCCACGCCCACGCCGTTCTGAATGAGCACTATCGCCGTCTTCCCGTCCGCGCCGCGCCGCACCAGCGGCTCAATGTCCCGCGCGTCATCGGTGACGTCGGGGAGCGCCTTCGTCGTGACGACGATGTAATTCCATCCCTCAGCCGGAGCGTCGGACGAGCTGGCGGCGTGCGCGATGGAGGAGTATACGGCGTGCGGGGCGAAGTGGTAGTCGCCGAAGGTATGCGTTTTCATGTGCACGCCTGAGGAGGCGATGGCGCGGTAGTTGGAGCGGCAGACGAGGGAGACGAGGATGCGGGAGGAGGGCTGGATATGTGAGTTGGGGGATTGGGGAGTGGGGGGGTGGGCGTACGGAGTGCAGGCGTGAGGCGTAGAAGCAGCCGACGGCGCCGGCGCCGACGAAGAGGATGTGGATGGGTTTTGAGGGGGGAGGAGACATTGTGAGGGGTGGGAGGTTGTGAGGAGGGGGTTTTGGGGGGTGAGAGTTGGATAGAGCTCCGGACGTGGTCTTCCGTCATCGGTCACGTGACATTGTGAAACGTTCGACGATGTATCGCATAGGAATACATTTTGAATCTTATACGCTTGAGAAATAAAGCCATTGGACGTCGACTGAAGCTGTTCGATGTGAGAGTATAGCAAGAGTAGATGCCTCCTTCACGTGATTGTTTGAGCCGACAGGGATGGCAACCTTAATTCCACCATCTCAGCCTTGTCCGACTACACGTCATCTTCTTTTTACATCTTCGCTACATCTGTATTTCTAAGTATACTTTCCTATTATGCAGGTTTTAACTACTCATGGTAGACCTTGGAAAGGGTATCAGGTTGCAAAAGGCTATCGTGCGAAGACAGACCTGTTAGAGGATGTTGGCATATGAGTATGCGGAGGAGTTGGCAAACAGTGGTTGATGGATGGGTTTGGAAAATCGGTCGTAAATGCTCAATATACCCAAAGACCAAGCGCCTTAGGTCGTTCTTTGTAGTTGTCTCTATCTTCGTGACCATCGATTCAATTCCATCTCAATCTCTGCGATTGCCTAAGCTATTCAAGTACATAAGTACACCCAACTTCAGCTGGGGCTACTGAACTCAGCAGCAACCTTTTCAGTACTTTGTACTCCAGATGACTATATATGGTACACTTCCAGCTATATATCACCATGCGTTACGTTGCTGATATCGGAAAGAGCTACCAGGTGCTCGGTTGATTAACAGCCTGCGCCAACTGCTATACAACTGCTGGAAATTTCATCAACGGAAAGAGGGTTGGGAACGGGAGAATTCACAGCCTTCTCAGAGGTTGCTAATCAACATGTTCCACGATAAAAGAGACATATTTTCGGGAAAGGAGACCGCTTCTGGGCATATGGAAGGCTGCGTCTTGCTGTGTCTGAGGACGCAGTCTATCTATCTTGGGAACTCAAGGTCTTGGGCCCTCATGATCTCCCAAGCCGGCGTCCACCTGACCAGGACGGAAGACCTCCAAGAGCCGGGAAATCACCATTCGCTCCTTGCCAAGCAGCAACATCAAAAACACCAGAGAGACCGGACAATAACTATTCGCTCGCGCCAAGCAGCAACCTCCAAAACACCACAGAAGCCAGAAGAATTCACGGCGCTGTCACTTCCACAACACGTCCACGAGCAAGGTGTCCTCGGCGTCCTCGGTGTCCTCTTTAAAAGAAATCCTCCGCCCTTTTCAAACCTTCTCCCTTCCTCTCCAGTGCAACACCACAACACAACTGCAACCCTAGCATCCTCACTGCTTTCAACCACCTGCCCACCACCACATCGCCTCCTGAAGTTGCCTACTGGCACTCATCATCCTCACCATCATCAGCCACCACATTCTCCTCTTTCACTCCGCCGCCGCCATCCACTTCCTCACAAACAACCTCCCCACCACCACGCACCACAACATCTCTCTCTTCACCGCCACCACACCATCCTCCCCCTCTTCAATCTCATCACAATGGCTCCCCTTCAGAAGATCTACCAGCAGGTCAACAGGCTCGAGCTCACCGCCGCCCGCTTCAAAATCGGCGAGCATGGGTCGACCAGGGCCCAGCAGGCTCTCGTCCGCCGCGCAGAGGCCTACATTGAACGCCTCAAGGAGACTGTTGGCACCTTCGGCAAGGGCTGGCGCGGCTTGGTTGAAGTCGAGGAGGATCGCATCCCCAGCGTTAGCGGCATGATCACACGCTTTAAGTCGGCTGAGGAGGCCAAGACCCGCGCGATGGAGTACCAGTGGGTTGCGTACGAGGCTCGGACTCAGATGATTCGGCTCTCGAAGATTTACGTGGCTGCGGCTCAGAACAGCGACATTGGTGCTGCCGATTCCATCCTTCCTGACATGGCGCTGCTCCGCGACCAATTCAAGAAGAACATGGTGCGGGCCATTCAGTTCGACGAGCGTCGGATGAGCCTCCTGTTCATTAAACAGGACAAGAGGGGATTTAGGCACCTGCTTATTAAAGAAGGCGGCCTGAACTTCAAGAGGATTGTTGAGCATGAGGGGGACGAGGAGAGCGACAGCCTCTACTTCCCGAGCTGGGTGGTGAATCAATTCACCGATGACACCTACGCCCAGGCTCAAGAACAGTTTTGCCTTGCTTATCGCGCGCACATGGATGCAAAGAAGGAGTTGAAGAAGCGCCGTCGTGATGACACGGAGGAGGCCGATGATGCTCCCCATCACAAGCGCACTCGTCGTACCAATCTGCAGCCAAAGAGCCGTCTTCACATGCTCAGTAAGTTTTGCCTTGTCCTCTCCGCAGTGCACTGACGCAAAACAGTTAATCATCCCGGCGTCATTTCGACCAAAGTTATCAAGAGCCGCAGCCAGGTGCAGAAATATTTGAAGCGCCTTCACGCCATGGGTCGCCTTTCCTTTGCTATGAACATGGACATCTGGCACGAGGCAGCGGGCATGCCACTTCCGACCTCTTACGGTCATGGCCTGGGGCAGATCACTGAGGTGTAAGTCCGGCATCCAGATCGTTGATAGATTGGTACTGATTAGTTTAGGACGCGCAAGGCGACGCCTGCTGATCTGCAGAAGAAGGATCATCGGTCGCAGAACTCGGCGAACTAGCCTAGGACGACCTGCTTCTTACTACTCGAGCATTTGCGGACCAGACGGATTAACGATTGATGACGTGAGCGGTCTGTATTTTCCTCGGGGTCATACTGGGATGACGGACTCTTATGATGCTAGGAATGGGCGATCACTACGACCTCCATTTCCTCACCGGCGACGCCAACGACACATCCTCATACCCTAGTTATTTTTCCATTGAACGGCTTGCTGGGGGACCTGAAGTTTGAAGGCATGGATTCATGTAACTTGCCGGTTACAGCTCAGAACATGAATGGATACGGGATGCTTTCTTTCGCAGATTTATTTGGGACACACTGATACAAATGAGTGGCCGGAAGCAAGCTGGGGTGGATCAGACTACGTTACTTGTAGATCGCTTTCATGGGGAGCATATGGAATTAGTGGTCTGAATTCTAGATCGTAGTGTTTCTCAATCCATGATACTGCACTTTGATTGCAGTGAAGTTGACCCACATTAACATCCAAAGCCTTGTTCAATGGTAATATCGTCTGTGACTTCGTAAATACTGTCCTATAATTAGAGCCTAAAATACGTGCACTTTCAGGGGGGAGGTACCATCGCCAAACCGTCTCATGCCCCAGAACGAGCATGATCCGCGCCTCTCCAGCCTCCTCTGCCATTGCGGAGTCCCCTGAATGTGGGAATATGATGATGCCGACAAGCAAGCGCCCAAGCGGTTAATGACTGCCGTCCAAGACGGTGGTTTGTCGGACATACCGCACAAAGAGCCAGAGGCAGCAGCGGGCACAACGGAGGGATCACCTTCATGTTAAGAGACCGATCTGGATAAAAAGAAGTTACAAATGCGCGAGAAGATTGCAGCTGGTGTTTATTGTGCTTCCATCCCAGATGTGGAAACAGATAACGCAGCCGCTCCGCTAAGAATGGCCGATGAATGAGGCGGTGCATGACAGTGTCCTTCAGTCACAGACGTGAGTGAAAAGATGGTTGGCGATGCTGTAAATGACAAAAAGCTGTGGCCGGTGAGCATATGCTCAGCAGCCTCCACAGCCAAGCGAAAGACGGAGGCCGAAAACCAGTGCCTCGTGGTCTTGACGGTAACGAAAAGTTGACGTCGAAGGGTGCCCTTCCTGAAATGGAAAAAGTTCCAGCCTTGCGGTGCGCACAGACCATCACCACCCCGCAAGTACCACCATCGTTCCTTCCCCACACCACTTCCCCATACGCCGCCTTCGACCCTACGCGACTTCCATTTTCGAGATCTTTGGCGGGCGGCCAAGCCGCCCATCCACCGCTCGCTCGGCCCTCAGTGACGAAATTCGAGCCATTCTCCTCTCCTTCACACATCCCCCTCCATTGTTCCCATTGAGTTTTTCGAGCACTGCCATGACTCCGTTCCGGTCGTTGCGTTCACATTCTTCAGCTCCTTCAATTCGCACTCCTAAGTCTACAGGCTCAGCTTCTTCAATCACTCATCCTGCTAATTCCCCAATTCCCCCGGTTCCACGGATTCCCTCCAAGGCACCCACTTCGATCTCACAGCCTCGCACGCCGAAGAGTTTGCGCAAGAAAGCTTCCGTTCCCGACAAGCTCAACGCCGAGGAAGGACTCGAGATTCGCGAGGCATACCGCGATCTCCAGGTCTTGCTGAAATCGGCGAGAGAGAAGGCAGACGCAAACATTGCCCTCACTCGAGTTCCAGAATCGGAGATGGATGCCGAGCAGAAGCGCGTCGCTCAGAAGATCAAGTGCTTCGAGGAGATGGAGCGTGAAAAGGAACGCACCGAGCGCGAGAAAGTGAAGTTGTCCGGAGCTTCGGTTACACCTCGTGAGTTTGCCTGACATTGCGCAATGCCAACTGGCATGAGCTGACCGAAAGCCTAGGCACCATGGGATCTCGCTCGGCTTCCGCGTCTAGCAATGGCGCACACACCCTTGCGAAGAAGCCATCGGACGAGCCTCCTCTGCCGGTCATGCCGGTAATGATTCCAAACTCGGAGACGCACCAAAAGCTGGCTCAGGAGTTTCTGCAAAAGGAAGTCCAAGAAGCTCACAAGCGTCAGGAGCGTCGGGAGCGTCAGGAGCGCGTTGTTCAAGATTCGTCTGCCCTGCTCCAGGAGTACAAGGAGAGGGACTCTATCAGTCAAAAGACCGAGGAAGCGCTCTCGAAGCTCGCGAGCCTGAAGCAGAAGCTTGCGTCTGCCGATATTGCGGGTGCTACCCTCGGAAATAAGAAGACCAATGCTTCCAACGACGGCATCAAGGGCGACCAGCCGGAAACTCCAATCAACTCCCATGGTGTCGAATCAGGTGCCCACGCTCGCGAAGAGTCCCAATCGTCGCTTGCCAAGCAGGTCAATTCGCACTGGGACGACATGCTCCGCGAGTACGACGCATTGAATGCATGGAAGGTCAATCCGTACGAGCCTGTGAGCGGTGAAGGTAAGGGTCCCACTGCACAACCATCGGCGATGAGAAAGTATGCTAAAGCTTGCATTATAGGCGACCAAGTTGCGCAGGTTAGCGCTGATCCTTCGACAACGGCCGGTCCCTCCAAGCGCCAGGTGAGCGCTTCGCGCCCTCTGCCCCCGACGCCCAAGGAAATCGAAGAGTTCGACCGCAAGTACGGCTTCAAGCGCACTGCTAGTGGGAACCATTCGAAGTCGTCATCCACGCCGTCGGATATCACACCATTGGATATCGACAATGCAATCCCATTCATCGACTTGAATGGACCCGACAGCTCTGGCGCTCAGAAGAGCATACCCGTGGCTGGTGCAAGTAAATCCGACAGTGCCGAAGTCCGTAAGCCTATTACCGCGGCTGATGCGCCTGCATCCTACATCTTCCCTGACGGCACGAGTGTTGGTCAGTCTGTTCACACCTCAAAGGGTCAGGGCTCCGATGACGACCCGAGGAGCGACAGCAAATGCGACAACAAACCCCGTTACAGCCCCCCTAAGTCCTACGTGCGTGGTGAGCCCGTCCAGACTCCTGGGTCGTATACATACCACGGAAAGCTGGAAGGGGGTCCCAAAGCTGCTGCCTCGCAGAAACAAATCAAGTCATACGTTCGCGGGGAGCCCCTCGAGCATGGCGATTGGCGCAAGTACCACGGCAAGGCCAAAGGTGGTCCGGAAGGAGCTGCGTCGCAGAAGCCTGGGGGTCCGACTGATGATCCTAAGTCCTATGTTCGTGGCGAGCCTCTTGAACATGGCGACCAGCGTAGGTACCACGGCAAGGAAGTAGGTGGGCCTGATGGTGCTTTGTCGCAAAAGCCTTCGAGTGTAAAGCCCTATGTTCGCGGCGAGCCTCGTGAAGATGGCGACTTGCGTAGGTACCATGGCAAGATTGCTGGTGGGCCCGGTGGTGCGTTGTCGCAAAAGCCTGCTAAGGTGGATCGCCGCCCCAAGGCTTCCGAATGGTTCGACGCCCCGGCATCCGATACAGACTCTGTCCTGGGGGTCTCCAATGGCCGCCCCAACGGCTTGCCCGACCGCATTGGCATTCAGAGCCGGTCCGGCAAGTTCCTCCCTGTTAAAGCCTACCTCAATGCGACTGCAAATTCCAGCTCGAGCGAGGAGCCGAAGGAGGCGCTGGCCATTACCGACATAATCAAGCGTCTGCGCGAATCGAATGCCGATCAGAGTGAGCCGGAGAACTCCATCCACGAGCCTGGAAGTCAGCTCAATTCCTATGGCATCCACTGCAACATGAGTACTTCCAAGAGCGCCCACGCCGTTGTTGACAGCCCGCACGGAGTTGAGTTGGGAGTCCAAGATGCAGAGGACTCGTCGTCGGCTATCGACTTCGAGATTGATCGCTTTCTCGGCCCGAAGAGCGCTGACGGTGACCGCGGAGTTTTCGCCTCTCCTAGCACTGCCACTGTCGTCCACAAGCCCAAGCCGGAGCCGGTTGCCGATGATGATATGGACTGGGTCACCGTGGACCACGAAGGGGACGATGGAGCCGTCAACGGTCAGGCCATGGACATCGAAATGAGCCAGGGAGTTACCAACGACATTGAAGGCAACGGAGTGAGCCTGGGAGCTACCAACGAGATTGCAGACAACGGTTTTCTGATGCCGCCGATGGGCCCATACGGCACCTTGGGTGCGGGCGCTGCGGGTAGCGGCAACACCGTTGTCTACTCGCCCCTCACCACGGACACTCAAAAGCAGCTCCCTGAGCTCGGTAAGGCAACCCCGTATGTGGAGCCGCAGAGCCGTAAGCGCAAGTTCTGTGATGTGCATGGGAAGCCGGTCCTGCTAGCGAAAGATGACACGATAGTCAACCATGGAGGAGGTATCATCACGGTACACCCGATGTGCCGCCAAGCGGTCGCTCTTCCGGAGGACAACGTGGCCATCGGTGACGGAAAGCTCAGTGAGTCGAACCCGATGTCCCGCCAACTGTTCGGCAATCCGGGTGACAGCAAAGTCAGCCATGACGAAAAGCCGTTCAATTCGAACTCGCCGTCCCAGCATCACATTGCGACGCCTAGGGCTGGTGCGGAATCCGAGCTCAAGGTCTCGTCCTTTAGCAGCCAGGCGACCATCCCGTACGACTACGATGGCGACCACGAAGAGAAGGGCACCGAGAATGGCGGAAAGAGCAAAAAGAAGGCCGCTCTGGTTGAGGGTGCGAAGAAAGTCCTGGGGATCTTCAAGAAGTCTCAGAGCGATGTGAGCACTTCTAGCAACTCCGCGGGCCTGTTCCCAGAGAATCTTAACAATCCCAAGGGCAACATCACGATCGACGCCGATGACAAGGAAGCATTGCTCGCTTTCCAGTACGACGATGCAAACGAAGGCGCCGCTCCCGTGTTCGGTGGCCCCAAGCGCCAGAGCGAGGCTTCCTCTAAGCCGAGTGAGGCGCCGAGCGATGCCCCTTCCAAGAAGAGCGACTTCTCCTTCAAGAACCTCGTCAAGATTGTGAAGCACAAGAGTCCCAAGGAAGTGGGCGAGCCGCATCCCGGTCACCACTTTAGCGTTCCGGACTCCACCTCCCCCACTGGCACGGATAACTTCGCTTTCGAGGGAGTCGTCAAGGTTCCGGATCCCGTCGGCCCTCCTCCGGATCTCGATGGCGATCTGGGCGGTGACAACGCCAATCTCGCGACGCTGTTCCCTTACGGCACGTTCCACTCGATGCCCGGCATCATTCCGGCCATAAACAGCCACCCATCTCAGATCATGGTCAACGCGACCGGCAACCTCGCCAAGGTCGCCCCGCAGGAGCCCTCGAGCACCAACCCCTTCGCCTCGCTCATCGGCACGCACATGTGGCCCGACCCCGCAGATGCGCAGGAATCCCGTCTCCGCATGTACCACCACTCGCAGGTGCAGCAGGAACTCCGTCAGGCGTTCAAGGATCGTGATCTCGGACAGACGGCGGCGGATGTTGCGCGCCAGTACCTGGCGAACTCGAAGGAGGTGGGCATGTGGAAGAATCCGGAGAAGATGGGGGCTGATGAATGGCGTGTTCTGTTTGCTACTGCTTGGCTCAATCGCTGTGAGAGCTATGGGTGGTAGATGGTGCGGGCTGCTGGGGTTGCCGGATGGTTGATGTTGACAGGCTGTTGATGTTCACCTTACGGTATATGTTGACAGGCTGCTGGCGTTAACCTGATGGTATACGTGATGACTGATGACTGATGACGACTCGACGATAAAAAATATGGATGATGATACCCGGAATATTTGATACTGTGGTGGGATAGCATTGCGATTTGTATCTAGGTGTTCAATGGAATCTGAGTTCATGAAAAATCAGGCTGAGGATGTGATGCTTACCATTGAAGTGAGACTTTGTATATGCCTAGATATAGGGAGGTAGCTCAGTCATTTAAAGGACAGTTCTCATCTGACGAATCCGGCTTGGAGATGCCACGACAGAGGTGTTAGTCCCGTACATTTCAACGTAGTATTGGGATTTGGATATTGCCTACGGAGTTTACTATCGGAATTAACCTGCACAAGCGTCAGTTAACAGAGTGCAAATCAAAGCAATAACTTACAGCAGGCCCTGCGAAATCGTAGAAATTGTTGCGAAGTAGTTCCTATGGCCGCTCACCGTTGTGAGCAATTTGGTGTGGATGTTGGTGTAGGAAGCTGGATGGTAGGAGAATTTGAAGGTTAAATGTCTTCAACAGGGTGTCATTGTTGGAAGTCGTCATCGTGAAGGCATCATGAACATGGGGAAATGCCGTTCCGGTGGCTCTGGTAGCGGGGACAATGAAGGCATCGTGCATTGATGCACTATCTAGTCACCCATCCCATGGTAAAGGCGAAGCGGGTAAGGACCCGGTTCTGCCCTTGGACAGGACTGAGCTTAGTCGACAGTGCCATACGGGTACATAGCTGAAGGATTAACTGCTGATAGATACTGAGATACACTTCGCGATCTGCTTCGGACGTCAGTCGAGCTCCCGCTCAACAGGGGGAGGGGAGGGGAATAGACGTACTGCAGGACTTGACCATAAATTCGATATGTTCGGACTCGAAACTTGAACTCTCAATGTTTTTCCCATCTGCTTGCTTCGAACTGCATCAAGAGTGCACACGATATTCAGGGTCGCCCGATGTCCGACCACCGACTTCAAACAACACCATCTCTAGCAGCACATACCATAGTACACATTCAACAACAGCGAGGCAAATATGTGTACATTCAACGTAGTCGTAGATCTGATAAAGAGATGATGAACTGTGTGACAAAAATCGACCATCCCAATCCCCCCAGTTCCCTCCCGTCTCATTTCCCTTGGCGCACGGCCTCCGCTCTCACCTCCGCCGACTTCATCTCCTCTTTCCACCCGTCCTCCATCCAGACTTCCAACCCAACTCCCTCCCATATTATCTCCTCCGCTTGTCTTTCCGCGTTTGGGCGCCCGGAATTTTGTCATTGGTCGTGCAATTGTCCGATACGCTGTGTCCCAAGCGAATTTCAAGTCTGCCGGTAGTGAAGGCTTCACTCAGCAGATACGAAACCACTACTTTGGGACTCAAGATTCACTTCGGATACAGTATATCAAACAATCGTAGTACCAATGACAAAGTCCCGGCGCCTGTAGATGGAAAGACGAAAGGAGGAGAAACCTCATCGAAGAATCCAGTAAGTCTCTCCGCGTTTAGACGCCAGGCTTTTGTCGTTTGAGAAGTAGTTGAGGGATACGCTACGTCCCAAGTGAATTTCAAGTCTGCAGGTAGTCAAAGACTTCGTACAGCAGCATACGAAACCACTACCTTCGGGCTTAAGATTCGCATCGGATATAACGTCTCCGGACAATTACTTCTCAAACGACAAAATCCTGGCGCCTAAAGATGGAAGGACGATGGGAGGAATGCTCGAAGAATATGTGCTAGATAACCGGTATATATACACATTGTGGGTCATGTGAGCAGATCTAACCAGGAAACGGCGAGCCGCCTCTCAACAACAACCAATCTTCATTGTGGGCTAGGGAACATCATTTGAGTGGAGCTCCAGTGAAGGGTGGTTAGGTTGCGTCGAGGCTGGCACATCCCCCATCACCGCCGACTCCAGTGGGATCTCAGACACGCAAAATAGAGGGCTCTCCTTGCTCTCGCAGTCAACACCCAATCTCCACCCCGGCCATATCAAGCTCCTATCAAATCCATCAAAAAGCAGGCCCTCCTCGCCCATCACCATCGCTAATACCATACCCGCCTTCCCATTCAGCCAATCACACCTCTCCCCCGCAGCGCTGAGTCCCGCTTCCGTAATCACGATCCGACACATCCACATCCGACGTCCTCGAAAACGGCAAAAAGATCTCTCCCGCCGGGAATCGAACCCGGGCCGTCCGCGTGACAAGCGGAAATCATGACCACTAGACTACGGAAGATGGGCGAGCTGGGCTCGTCGTAGTGTGGTGAGAGAGGTTGCGGGAGGAAGGATTATATCTCGGGCTTAGCATTGCGTATTCAACACTCGGGAAGTATGAAGCCGACTCTGGTGTGTACAATTGGTGGCCCTACCGCTATGGGAGATATCTTTATGTAGGGGCAGAGCACAGCATGCTAGGGAGATAAATTGGGGTCGCCATTCGACGTCTTTTGCTGCCGGTTTTGAATGCTCCCGTCACTCTGCCAAGCTGATAGAAGCTCACTGGCCGCGCAGCATCAATCTGGCCCCCATAGCTATGGCATTCACCTCTAGCATGCGCTGTACATCCTTTCCCTCGCAATTTTCTCCGCCTACTGTAAACATCAGATATTGCGGTACTGAATTTCGTTGCCGAAATTGGGCGCGAGCTTCCAGTATATGACGATAGCCGCTATTATGGCAATAGCAACAGATCCCGCGAGGAGCTCTGCATCCTCCAAGAAATCTCTCATTGAGAATTTTGAAACCTTCCGTAAGACAATAACATCCAGCTCCATCCCCCGCTCTCAAAGCTCACTCACACATCATATCACAATCCCCCCATCAATTCCCCATCCAAACCTCACTCCCAATCCAAACCTCACCACGCCACCCCTGCACGAGGCTCACAGGGTCTCCCCACCAATGCAAACTCCCCGCCTCACCTTCCACCAAGACCCCCACTCAGCAGCGCAACGACTTTCTCAGTCCCCATCCAGCCCAGCCAAGCCCACCAAAAGGACCCCCGGCCACCTTCCCCGCTTAACCGCCTCGAAGCCGCTACAGACGCAGCATTAATATTGCAGAGTGCGAGCCGCTCTTTTCTCACCTCCCCTCATACTCACCATCCTGTCTCTTTAACTGTGGAGATTCCGACCGGTTTTCTTTCTTCTGCTGCCTGGAAATGGAGCTGCCTTTTTCGACTTCTTTTGCCCGGCGGTTGGGGTGAGAGTGCGTTGGATGGGGAGCAGAGTGGAGGGGAATATTCCACTCGGGGTTCTGCTGAACGGCCGGTGGACTGGCGCTCATGACTATGCTCTTTGAGCTATGGAGCTGAGATCCTCTTCTCGTCCCATATTTCCCTCTCTCTTTTCCCCTCCTTCGAGCGCGAGCTTGCCACGACAAAGGCTTCCGAGAGGAATTCCTCACCTCTACCGAGCAGCTTCGCCACGGGGACGAGTTGGACAATCCTACGGACGTCGGCGCTTGTTCGTCCTTGACAGCATCTCTTTCAATTAGTCCAGCGGAGCACAAACCGTAAGCTAGCCTCCGACGAAGAAACCGCCACAAAGCCCCTCCACCAAGACCCAGTTCAAAGCTGACAGCTTACAGGAATTCAAAATCGCTTTAGCAAGCTTATGGAATACGACGATCACTCACCACGGACACTCAAGCACGAAGGATTCGATACGTATCGTGGCGATATTTTCCCCCGGTCTTTGGGACCGCCAGCACGATCCCCGATACTGAGCACGGAGGCACGAGCGGATGGCGAACAGCTGGCTTCCTCGCTGGTTATTATATGGACCCCGCACACCGCATCTCAGCTGGCGCCGCGTACAGCGGACTCTCAGCTCCTCTGCTACCAGCCCCCGGATCACGGCCAGATGACGATCGAGGACGACACGAACAATCCCGTTCGGCGAAGACATCACGGCAACAACACCAAGGCAACATCATGCACACATACAAAGTTCTCCATTGCTGGAGCAGGACCAGGCACACGCCCAATCTATCCACGGACACAAAAACCCGCCTAACCAGCGCCCAGCGCCCACCGCAAAACCGACAACCCGCCACCCATGAAACCTTGAAATCGCCGCCAGACCTCCCACCCCCCCAACCCGAACACCGCCATAACGCTCCACAAGTACAGGGGAATCCTTGAATACAAATACAAAAGGCCACGGAGTTCAACACCGGTGACCGCAAGATGTCGGACGACTTCGCTTACTCCCGTTTCATGCCGGCCGGCGCGCCCATGATCTTCGGCCGCTGCTGTCCTCCATTTACAGCCTCGGCTGATCCACCCTGGGCCTGGGTGCCCCTGCTGGGAAGATGCGCAAAGGCAACGCGGTACTTAATGTTCCACTCGTCGTAGGCATCGGCGAAGTAGGTGTCTGCCTCTTCGTCAGAGTCTATGTCGTAGTAAAATGCGTCGGCTAGGCGCTCAGTTGCAGGCGAATCAAGCGGCGAGCGTGGTGCGTCATCGCGCACCGGTTGCCGCACACCGCGGCGGTCTACGAAGAGACGGCCGCCCCGGCCCACACGGCGACGATACGACGCGCGCGGCACCTGGACATCGGATTCTGGAGCGGGCGAGGCATATCGGATCGGGAAGTTCGAACGCTCGCTGATGGTGGTTTTGGGGGTGCGCCCCCCGTCGGTCATGCCGACATCTTCGGCATCGCTGACGCTGCTTGGAGGAGATGGCAGGAACTCGGTCACTGCTGTGCGGTACCCCGGCTTGGCCGCGGCTTGGTCGGTGGGCGGCGTGATTGGCCGCCAGGTCAGGTCGACCCAGTCGGTGTTCCACGTGCGGTGTTTCAACATGCTCTCTTGGATGACCGAGGAAATCGCGGCATCCTTGCGTGCCTTCTCCTCGGTCAGTTGGACCAGATCTGAGTCTGGTGGGCGGCCATCGGCACGCACTAGTGGTGCCTTGGGCACCATGCCCGGCACGGTGCCACGCTGAATGACGGTGGCATCGATCTTGGGCTTGGGTTTGGGAGCGGGCTCCTGCGGAGTGTTGGCTACGGAAAAAGCGGCTTCAGACGGGACACATACCTTGCGATCGATCATCAGGTCCTCGTCGGACTCTCGGATGCCCAGTTGGCGCTTGAGGCGCTTGAGGTTCTGGCGCTCGGTCACGACCTTGCGCTGGACGCGCAGGCGCTCCTTTGCGGTCTCCTCACGTTCCGCCGCCTTGTACTGCAGCTGGCGGCTCGATTCGACTTCGACGCGCAGTCTCTTCAGCTTATCCTGCCCCTGGACGAGGCCGCCGCGGGTGCGCCGCACTTGCCGGATCTCCCGGCGACGGAAGCAAACGTAGGGGTCTGCATCGTCGGTCTCGGCATTGCGCTCGAACTTGAGGGTGGGCATGAGCGGCCGGTTGCCGTTCTTGGAGCGCTTGCTGGCCCAGATTTCGTACACGTTCTTTATGAACTCCAGGTCCTTCGCAAAACGAGGTACCATCTGCTTGACGTACTTGGACTCTCCAACGCCCATTTGCTCGAACGGGAGAGGTGGACCCGGGTCGGAGGCAGATTCTGCCGCTCGCTCCTCGAAGTGGGTGAAGAGCAACTCGAAGGCTTCGAGAACCATACGCCGCTTGGGGGTATCACCTAAGCCAAGGTGGATACCGGAGACAACCCGCTCCACACTTTCGATATCTTCACGGTCGGCACAATACGCCGGACCGATCAGATCTTCGACCGTCTGGGAGGACTTAATGAACGAGAGCGGTTGCTTGAAGTCCGGCCGGTAGGCCGCGCTGAAATCCCGCTTTCTGCACGGATTGACATCCGGCGTGGGGATATACAGCGTGGCCTTCTTACCGGCCGCCGTGGCAGAGATCACGGCCTGGAGATGGTGTTCCTAGGCTGCGTTAGTTGTCACGGGATCACGAAGCAAATCCGCGCGAACTCACCGTCTCCTCCCCCTTTTCAACACCCGTCTCCACCTTCTGGACTGGGCGCTGGGCGTCGTCGAAGCCCGAGGCGAAGTCCTCTTCCGCGACGATGGAGAGCACCTGCTTCATCGACAGCTTACGCTGCCGGAAGCGCTGACCCGTGGCGCGAGTCGCCATGGCGACGATTGCCGAGCGGGAGCAAGCAACTGCACCAGTTATTCTAGCGCGTCTTGTTGGTGTTAATGTTGGTGATTCTCTGCACGATTGATGTGGTGCTGAGTGGAAACAGCTACGGTGCAAGCAGCTGTAGCAATTACTCTAGCGTGTGTTAGTTGCGGGTGTTGATGTTGGTGATTCTCTGCACGATTGATGTTTGTGGTTGCGGGGTGGAGCGGAGACAAGGCGGAATTCTTAGCAGCAGAGGAGCGTGGAGCGTGGAGCGGAAAGCTTGGCTTTGCTCGGCGCGCGGGGCGGGAAAGTTTGTTGTGGGTGCAGAGATTTTTTTGGCCGAGGCCGGGGGGGGGTTGTTTGTCGCAGTGAGGTAGCGTGGTCGGGTGAGGGGAGGAGACTGGGGGGCGATGACTGCACCCCAAAGAAGAGGACACGTTTGCCGCGGTAGAGGAGGAAAATTCGCTGCAAATGTGATGGGTAACAGTGCAGGATGGATGTAAAAGAGGAACAGCGATGAGAGAGTGATGAAGTTTGATGAGATACCTTGCGGTGTTGATGGGAAGAAGTTTTCGTGGTTACGAGTCACCGCTCTCTCTTGCCCGGCGGGAGGAGGTGCGCGAGTTTGGGTGGGGGGAAGGCGAGGGCTTGGGTGGCGAGTTCCTTCCCGGAAAACGGCTTGACTTGTTTTGGTCGTGGTGCCTGATCGCTGAGGCTGTTGCTGCCTTGCAGAGGGAGAAAAGGGGCAAGGCAGAAACTCCGCTGATGTAATTATGTATGCCTAAGGTTCCAAGTTTTGCTGCCTCAGTATCAAGCTATCACGAGCACCGGCAGCTTGAACCTTGGCTGGACATCACGGCTCCACCTCCACCGCAAACAATAATACAGTACCGTGTCCCGTCATCTTCTTCGGCTCTTCCTCTCTACCACCACCGCCACTCCCATGCCGTAGTCACCATGTCCATCGTCCCCGCCAGCGGCTACGTCCCCGCCTCCGACTTCCAAGACGCCTCCGACGCCGCCCTCCCCATCTTCAACGTCGAGCGTGTCCAGCTGCAATTCTCGCGGCCCTCGGACTTTGTCGCGGCGCAGGTGGCCAACAATGCCATCATCCTCGCGTTTTCGACAGGCCGTATTCTACGGATAGGTGCGTGGGCCTTGCGCTCCGGGTTGCTTGTTTTCTAACTGCCAGACCTCGAGAATGCGGGCGAGATCGAGGACATTGACCTCCCGAAGAAGGCCTCCGAGGTGGGCGTCATTCGCCGCATGTTCCTCGACCCCACGGCCTCGCATCTCCTTATCTCGACTTCGCTGGGCGAGAACTTCTACCTGCACTCCCAGTCAAAGCACCCCAAGCCCCTCTCCCGCTTAAAGGGTGTCTCGATCGAATGCGTCGCCTGGCATCCCTCCCAGCCCACGGCTTCCACGCGCGAGATCCTCCTCGGCACGCTCGACGGTAACGTCTACGAGACGTATATTGAGCCGTCGCAGGAGTTCTATAGGAGAGAAGAGAAATACGTAAAGGGCGTGTACAAGGCCGGCGATGCGCCTGTCGTCGGTATCTACGCTGATACTCTCCCCTCCCGCCCTAACGCCTGGCGCGTGCTTGTCGCTACCCCGCAGCGCCTGTTGCACTTCGCCGGCAAGGCGGCGGCACATGCGCATGAGGGCAGCGCCGCCATCTTCTCCCGCTTCTTCGAGCATGAAGCCCCCGCCGTGCGCGAGAATGGGTCGTCGGCGCCGGGGGCGTGTATGCTCGCCATTTCGCCTGAAACGCAAGGGCTGAGTGGCCCAGAGGCGGTGGCGGAGCGCTCCTTCGCCTGGCTCTCATCGCAGGGCGTGCTGCGCGGGAAACTGCTCACTACCGGCGAGGTGAGCGATCTCGGAGAGCGCGTCTTCTCGGAGGCGAAGCTCCTCCCGCGCACACAGCTGCCTCCGTCGATTGCGCCGAGTGGGCGGCCGCGCGCGACGCAGGAGCCGGCTACGTCGATGATTTTGAGCCAGTGGCACATTTTACAGCTAGTCGAGGGGCGCATCGTGGGGACGAACGTGCTCGACGATGCAGTCGTGCTGGACCAGCTGGTTCTCGCCCCGGGCCAGAGCGACCTCGGCCTCTTCGCGGACGTGAAGAAGAACACGTTCTGGCTGCTGACGCGCGAGGAGGTCTTTGAGATCGCGGCGCACGAGGAGAGCCGCGATATATGGCGCATCATGCTCGCGGCGCAGCAGTTCGACGCCGCGAGCCAGTATGCCCGCGACGGCGCGCAGAAGAATGCGGTCGCTACGGCGTCGGGCGATTATCTCGTGAACAAGGGCCAGTTTCTCGAGGCAGCGGCGGTGTACGGGCGCAGCGCGAAGCCCTTCGAGCAAGTCGCGCTTACGTTCATAGACAAGGGCGAGCACGACGCGCTGCGCAAGTACTTGCTCACTAAGCTCGCGACGCTGAAGAAGGCGGCTACGATGCAGCGCGTCATGGTCGCGGCGTGGCTGGTCGAGCTGTACATGGCGAAGCTGAACGAGCTCGACGACACGATTACTACGAAGGCGGAGCTTGCGGCTGGAGTCGATGCGAAGGCTAGCGAGGGACTGCTCAGCGTTGTGCGGAAGGAGTTTCAGGAGTTTGCGACGAGGTACAGGGCGGATTTGGATGTGAAGACGACGTATGAGGTTATCAGCAGCCATGGCCGTGAGGAGGAATTGCTCTTCTTCGCGACGGCGGTGCAGGACCACAATTACGTCCTCGCGTACTGGGTGCAGCGCGAGCGCTGGCCTGCCGCCCTCGATGTCTTGCAGAAACAATCCGCCCCCGAAACCTTCTACAAATACGCCGCCGTGCTCATGGCCCACGTCCCCGCCGAACTAGTCGACATCCTCATGCGGCAAACAAACCTCGACCCGGAGCGCCTCATCCCCGCCCTCCTCCACTACACAACCCTAACCAGCGTCTCCCTGTCCCAGAACCAAGCCGTCCGGTATCTCAACTTCGTAATCACGAGCCTGGACTCCCTCTCTCCGGCGGTGCACAATACGCTCATCTCGATCTACGCCGCGGCCCCGACCCGCGACGAATCTGCGCTGCTGGCGTACCTCCGCGCTAATCCACCGGCGGACTCGCCGTACGATGCGGATTTTGCATTGAGGTTGTGCATGCAGCACACGCGCGTCCATTCCTGCGTGCAACTGCACACGAGCATGGGCAGCCAGGGCGCCGCCGTCGCGCTGGCGCTGGCGCACAACGAAATCGACCTCGCGGCTAGCGTCGCTGACACTGCCCCCCCGGCCTCACAAAAGAAACTCTGGTTAGCAATAGCGCGGCAGGTAATCCGGCAAGAAGCGCGGATCTCAAGCGCGTTGAGCTTTTTGCAGCGATGTCCGTTGCTCAGGATCGAGGACCTGATTCCGTTTTTCCCAGACTTCGTCCTCATTGATGATTTCAAAGAGGAAATTTGCCACGCGCTCGAGGGGTATAGCGCGCATATCGACGGGTTGAAGGCGGATATGGATGCCGCGGCGCGCGCCGCAGGACACATTCGGAGCGAGGTGCGCGCCCTGCGGGGACGGTGTGCGGTGGTGGCGCCGGGGGAGAAGTGTTTTGTGTGCCGGATGCCCCTCGTTGTACGCGCGTTCTTTGTATTCCCGTGTCAGCATGCGTTTCATGCGGATTGTCTTGCTGGGAAGGTTGTTGAGCTGGCGGGGCTGGGGAAGGGGCGCAGGATTCGCGAGTTGCAGGGGGAGATTGCGAATGGGGTGCATGGGGGGAGGGGGAGGGAACGGAAGGCGAGGGAGTTGGATGAGTTGGTTGGGGGGAGTTGGTGAGTACACTTTGAGATTGCGGGGTGTGGGGACGGGGCTAATCGTGTGATAGTGTGCTCTGCTCTGAGCTGGCGGTCAAGCAGATCGATGTCCCGTTCGTGAGTCCGAATGAGACGGTGGATGAATGGGCGCTATAGCGAGACCCGTACTACGATACCCACCTATCTACGTCTAATGAAGCCGTCTAATCCCGTACATATCACCCATATGTCCCGTTCCTCGCTACTCCCCCCCCTTCCCATCCGCAAACTGCACAACCGCCCACTTCCCACACCACGCCCACCGCCTCGCCTTATCATCCTTCTTCGCTTCTTCATCAAACTGCCCCGCCGCACCCTCCGTGTGCCTCAACTCCTCATCCCTCCCCTCCGGCAACCCAACCACAACATCCCCCTTACACGTCCGCAGCGCCAGCACCCTCAGCCCCTCATTCAACGGGCCAATAGCCTCACTAAACGGCGTCGTAGGCGGCCACATCACATCCCCCACCAGTTTCCGGTAATTCAAATCCCCCTTAAACACCACAAGCGCCGCATCCTTCAAATCACCCCATAGATCCGGCGCCTGGCTCGGGAGCCGCCAGAAACTATGCGCGCTCGTCCAGAACGCATCAGGGCGGAGAATCATCTGGCCCTCCGCATGCAACACACTCAGTTTCTCAAACAAGAACCGTAAATCCGCAGCCTCGGCCTCGGCAACATCATCCCCAAAAAACGCCGGATCGGCAAGCGCATTCAACAACCCGTACAAATCCGCAGCAACCACATCGCTCACAAACCAGGGCATGCTCTTCGGGCGCAGGATAACACTATCCGCCAGCCCCGCCACGAGCAGATACGCCGCCAGGACAAGGTCGACGTACAGTTCAAACCCCGCATTGTCGAGCACGATATCCACGCGGCGCGGCTTGCCGGCTTTTTGGAGGCCGCGGAGGACCTCGAAGGCGGCGGGGAGGTCGTTGGCGAGGAGATTCCCGGCGGAGGCTTGCCGTGCGGCGGCGCCTTGGAGTTTTTGTAACGCGGAGTGGGAGAGGTCGGGGAGGAGAGAGAGGTCGGTTGCGTTGCCCCAGAGGCTGATGAGGGATACTTCTTGGAAGAGGAGGAGGGCGGCTTTTTCCCTGTCTTCTTCGCTCGGGAAGGAAGAGGAGGACAGAGATTGGGTGATGGCTTTGAAGTGCGTGGCGAGCTCGATTATGGCCCGCCGGGACGAGCGCAGCGCGGTGGTCTTGGTGGCGTGGAAGATGTCATACGCCTTCCAATGCGTGCTCAGCGTGAAGAGCTGCTGCAGGCGTCTACCTGCTCATGTTAGCCCCTTTCTTTCAAGGACGGAGCGCCGCGCACCGGTACAAATAACACTCGACAAACAACCACGGTCCATCGAACCAGCTTAACGGACTCAGGCCCTCGAGCTCCGCATTATACGCCTCGATATCGGGGAGGCCATCATCCGGCAAAGGCGTCAGTGGGCGATTGTGCTGCAGCTCGTACTTTAGCTTTGCGAGGGAGGCGATGAGGGTCTTGCCCTCTGTGCACTTGGGGGAGTCTGGGAGCAAGGCGGTGGCGCGGTGCAGGTCGTCGATTCCTTGGGTTAGGATTATGGGCCAGCGGTCGCGGGCGGAGGGGTAGGCGAAGGAGAGAGTGTTGGAGGTGGAATACGGCGCTGTGGGGTAAGGGTCAGCGGTACTGATTAACAGGGAGGAGAGTAGACCTACCAATCTTGGGATCGGAGGCGGTTATGGACGACATTCTGGCGGTCGTGATGGTGTACTGTAGCTGTGATGCAGCTGCGTGGTGGAGTGAAAATCATGGGCCGAGGCGGGGTCTTTGGTGGGGTCGGATTGATGCCTGAGAAACAATTGATGGCCTTGTTTTCTTGTCGCCTTGTCGCCTTGTCGCCTTGTCGCCTCACAGCCGCCTTGGCATCGTCTAGACTTTCGGCCTTAACGCCACGCCGCCATGTGCCTTGTCGCCTCATGGAGGGCCAGATCTCACGCGTCATGGCGACGGATGGGACTAAACACCACGATTTGTCAATGTTTACTGTTCTTGCATGCATTGCTCGGCTTCATTCCCTCCTCCCATCTCATGTCTATCAAAACCCATCCACCAACCGCCTCGCCAGTATCCACGCGAGCACCCATGCCGGCAATAAAGCGCCGCGCCTCCGCTCCGCCACTATTTTTAGGGCGGAGACGTGCATTTTCAGCCTCCAGCTGGGCTCAGGCGCTCGGACTAGACTCTCTCCCTTTCTTCGCATCCGCCCAGCAGCGCGTCTGGCTTCTGCCTCGCTCAGCCCCAAACACGAACTATGCAGCACGAGAACCGCGACATTTGAGGGGGAGAGAAGAGCTTTGTGTTGACCTTCTTGTCCGCCACTTCATTCTCTCCGCTCCTTGGATACCTACCTTTGACAAAACACCGTTCGCCGCCGCTCACCATCTGTACACCGGACACACCCTGAGGCGTCAACGACACAACCACCACAATGCGCCAGGCAATCAGCAAACTCCAAAAGGCAAAAACCTGTCTCCACGCCTTCCAAGCCATCATCATCTTCGTCGCAGCATGCATCACCATCGCCCTCCTCACTAAGCCGGGCAGCGTTGACAGCCGGCCGGGGTGGTTCTTCGGTCTCGTTCGTCTTTCCCCCTCTCCCCCCTCTTTCGTAACCTAACCGCAGCCAGTGCTTCCTCTCCATCCCCGCGCTGATCTACCTCGTCGCCGTGCCCATGTGGACCCGCACCGCGAAGTTCGCTAAGGCAATCGCCTTCGTCGCTGTGGACGCTGTGTTCTGCGTGCGTCCCCGCCCCCCCCCCCCCCCCCCCCCCCCCCCCCCCCCTTTATACTGATCCGAACCAGATCCTCTGGCTCTCCGCCTTCGCCTCCGTCCTCGCCTGGAACCGCGCCGGCATCGACAAAGGCACAACAGACGCCAAACTCCCCCTCGACCAGGGGAACTGCACGACCTTTGGCTACGGCCCGGAGGCGAAGTGCAAGCTCGGATACTCCGCTGCCTCCGTCGGGGTGCTCATCTTGTACGTCCCCTTCCCCTCCTCCCCAAATTCCACTAACAACCCCCCCAGCGTAACCTTCCTCCTAACAACCGCCCTCTCATCCCTCATGCTGCGCACCTCCCTCCGCGACCCCCAAGCCCTCGACCCCTGGCTCGCGCCCTCCCCTTACACCGCCACACCCCTCGACTCCTCCTCCGCGCCCAAAGATCCGATCTGGGACAGCAGCACACGCGATATCGACGGGGCACACGACAGCGACGACGAAGAACCTGTGCCTGGGCGGCCGGCGCCGGCGTATCAGGCTTTGAGCGGAGGGGAAGTGGAGGGAAGGGGGTGGGGACCGTTGGATAGTCATTCGCCTGTTATGGGTGGTGTTGGTGTTGGGGGGGATACGGAGTATCGGGGGGCGTATGAGAGTCCCGCGACGGGGGGGGGGAAGGGGTATAGCTTTACGAGGGGGAGTGGGGCGGTTTAGATGCTTGATCTAGTGGAGAAAGTGGGCGTTAGAGTGGTGTCGAGGTGTCGGTGGCGGTTACACTGTTTACTCCTGGGTAGTGCATGATGAGGTTTGGTGTGGATTTAGACGTTTACCTTAGGGATGGCGATATCCGGCGTAGCAGTCTCTGCCTGTCTCAATATCAAATTTTAGAGCACGTGTACAACTTCCTCGGTCCTGTGACACAAAATTGAAGCACGCCCATTACCTATCGAGCCCTTTAGTACATGCAAGACAACCTCATTGACCCTCACCAGGCCTCGCGCAAAAAGGCAAAAAGGAATAGCTGAAAGTGGTTTCGATCCACCGTCCTCCGGGTTATGAGCCCGGCGCGCTTCCGCTGCGCCATTCAGCTTGGTTTGATGACCACATAGGTGCTTAGCTAAAATTTGAGTGTAACGGCAAAAAGAGGTGAGTCACATCACGTGTTGGTGTGAGGCTGGACTTGGCGAGGCTGTGATGTGTGGCACGCTGATGTGGATGGAAGGGGCATTCTTATGTCATCAAGTGATATGATGTAATACGAGTATTGTGGAAAGGAGCGTTGAAGACATCGTGTATTAAACCTCGAGAGTCTCTAACTCTCCCCTCTCCTTGTCTTTCATCAACTCTTTCACAATTACCATATTGTATATACGTGCCAGTGAGCCTTGTTCTACACCCCCCACAGACGAAACGAAGCAAAGATGAAGTTGGAATAACGGCGAAGGGCTCAGGGAGAACATTAAAGAACAACACCACAGCACTGCTCAGTAGAAGAAGCAGTCGCATTACACTACGACTGCAGAGATAACCATAGTCACCAATCTGAATCACAAATTAAAGCACCCCCAGGAGAAAGGAACAAGGAACAAGAATACACCCCCTATGCCTACCCCTTCACGCAACACAATATTCCCTCAGCAAGACATTTCCAGTCTCCACCCCACACGGGGTGCATTTCATGCCCTTCCCTGAGCAGAATCGTCTTCTTACGTGTCCAGCACTCATCCTCCCGTGTGGGTGGTGAGGCTACTGTTGACTTGGCGAGGCCATGATTGCATGCACAGACAGGACTGAGCGGTGATGAATTGAGAACGGCGGCGAAGGGGGCAAAGACAAAGATAAAGGCATTCGAGTACACTGCAGAACCGCTTAGCCGAGGAAATAATCATATTGCACCACCGCGCCAAACACCTAGACAACTATCCCCAAGGGCATCAAATCAAAGAACCCCCAGGAGACAGGAAACGGAAACAAGAAATACACCCCCCACGAACCCCTACCCCTTCACACAGCACAACATCCCCTCAGCCAAACACTTCCAATCCCCGCCCCAAACCGGGCGCACCTCATGTCCCTCCCTGAGCAACGGCGTCTTCTTCTTCGTCCAGCACTCATCCTCTTTCCCCTTCTCCACGCAAAACCCCTTCTTCTGCCCCTTGGCACTCTGATGCCTCCGCCGGGCCAAGCATCTACGGCCTTCGTGCTCGTCATCCGAGTCCGAGTCATCAGAGTCATCAGAGTCCGATTCCCGGCCTAGGAGCCACGTCTCGTTCCCCGTCGGCATCGGCATCGCGGTTTCAACGATCTGCTTCGTCTTCATCGCCGTCGTCGTCACCGTCCCCGTCGCCCGCGCAGCAAGCACCTTCTCCTCCATTCCCATCTCCCCCATCTCCATCCCCATCTTCCCCTCCTTCTCCCACTTCCTAAGCGGAAACTCCGCCGCCACCACCACCGCCGGCGCAACGCCCCGACTTGGGACCTTGCGCCCATCCTTCATGGTATACGCGCGTCCCTCCCCGACCCCGGACTTCTCGGGACAACACCCCATATACTTCGCCGGACAACCGTCATGCGGCTGAAAGACCTCACTCCCACACCCCTCCTTCGTAAACGGATCCGCACAATGCCCCCTCGGATCCAGTCCCCACGCCTTCCTAATCGTGCAAAGCGCGGGCTCAGCCCCAGTCGGCGCAACAAACGGGACACAGCACCGCAACCCCGCGTCGGCACAGATTGAGTGGCCTGACTCTTGCATTTCGTGGAAGAAACGACCGTTGGGACACCCGCTTTGCGTTGGGGGCGCGCAGGTCCCGCGCATTTCGTTGGGGGGGAATTCCCATACCAGAGCGCGGCAGGGGAGGGGCGAGTAGGAGGCAGCGATGGAGGTGGTGAGGGTGGTGGTGTAGGTTGTGGTGCCGGTTGTGGTGAGGGTTGTGAGCTTGCTGCTCATGCTGCTGGTCTCGGCGCGGCGCGGGATTGTGAAGGTGAGCCCGTTGCCTGGGGTTGTGGTGCCTGTCGTGGGCTTGCTGCCCGTAGTTGTGGTGGCCGTGGTGAGGGAGGTGTACGTGCTGGTGCCGGTCGTGGTGAGCGTCGTGAGCTTGCTGCTGGTAGTCGTGGTGGTGGTGGTGTAAACAGACGGGCCCGTCCAGCTGTACGTGGTGTTGGCCCACTTGCTGGCCAACGTCGTCTTGCTGAAGGTGATGGAGCTGATGCTGCTGCTCTCGGCGCGGCGCGGAATTGTGAAGGTGAGTCCGTTGCCCGCGGCTGTGGTGCCTGTCGTGGTGCTAGTCGTGGTGCCGGTCGTGGACTTACTGCTCGTGGTGCCTGTCGCGGGCTTGCTGCTCGCCGTCGTGATGGCCGTGGCGATGGAGGTATAGGTAGATGTGCCCGTCGTGGTGAGCGTTGTGATCTTGCTGCTGGTAGTCGTGGTCGTGGTCGTGTAAACAGACGGGCCCGTCCAGGTGTACGTGGTGTTGGGCAGCGTGCTAAAAGTGGCGTACTTGCTTGTCAACTTTGTTTTGCTGAAGGTGATGGGGCTGATGCTGCTGCTCTCAGCGCGGCGCGAGAGCTTGCTGCTTGTGGTGGTGTACCCAGCTGTGCCCCACCAGCTATACGTACGAGTAGCGTTGGACCACGCGCCGGACGTGGCCCATGTCCCCGTCACCGTCGTCTTGCTGAAGGAGGTGAGGCTTATGCTGCTCTCAGCGCGGCGCGCGAGCTTCACACAACACTTCTGACCGGCCGTGCAGCCGTTGGTGTCGCTGTTCGGCGGGTACCAAAACTTCCGGTCACACACCTCATCGCCAGCTGGATCCGCCGCCTCGGTCAACGGATCAATACAATACCCCGCAGCAGTGTCGCCGAGGTCCGCCGTGCAGCGCCTCTTTTCCTGCACACTCCGGGGCGCGCGGACTGCGCGCTTGAGATCATCCGGAAACCGCGCGCAGCACGACTCCCCCGGCCCACATTGCTCCGCATCTGTCGCCCAGGGGGCCCATATATCCATCGGCGGGCAGGTCTCGGCTTCGGGCTGGCCAGGATACTCAGCGCCGGTGACCGTGGTGACGCAGTAGCCCGGAATGGCATAACCGTTGAGGGCGCCTCGGCACGGCCGCTTTTCAAAAGCCGAGGAGGGAGTTTGGTCTTGCCGTTCAACGGCGCGAATGCCTCGATCAGAATCCGCTGCCTGGGCGACCGGGTTCTGCACACTCTGTGGCGCTGGGGCAGAGCCCGCTTCAGCCTTGAGTTTCGCCAGGACTGAGTCCCTCACGCAGCACTTCTCCCGTGGGTAGCACTGGTTTACCGGATTCACCGGCTGCGGCTGGAACGGAACCATGCGCTCCTGCGGGCAGGCGGTGGAGATGTTATGCAGCGCGGGTAGCCTGGCTTCGGTCTCGGGGTGGACGCAGTACCCCTCAAATTTAAAGCTCACGTCTTTCTCGGGATTATAGCCTTCGGGGTAGCAGTACCGGATCTCGCTCGTCCACACCTGGCGACGTTCGAGGGTGCTAGCCTCGACCTGCCGCTCCGTATCCGCGGATGTGGAGCCGGCTGAGCTGAGCAGAGCATCCCGCTTGGCCTGCCAGGGCGTGCCCGGCTCGGGGGGCTGCTTACCGTCGTCCTTGTGCTTGGGGTGCCACGGCTTGTCGTTCTTGTCGGGCACGTACATCGGAGCGATATGCCCGCTGACAGGAATCAACCTCTCGGCCTCACCCTCCACCTCTTCCCCTTCGACTCCCCTTCGGCTGAGGCCGTCCACGGGAGGCTTCTTGTCGTCACTCTTGTGCTTCGGCTTCTTTGCCTTGTCCTTCTCATCCGGCACCACCATTGGCGCAATATGCCCAGAAACCGGAATCAAACTCCCCGCCTCCCCCTCCACCCCCTCCTCATCCCCACCCTCAACCCCCCTCCTCCTCGGCCCCGGCTCAGGCCGATCCCACGTCAACGCCGTCTCAGGATCCATATTCGTCTCCGCATCAAGCGCATGATCGCGCCCCGGCTGGAGCGCGGGCTGATTCGGCGGCCAGGGAATC
This sequence comes from Trichodelitschia bisporula, assembly GCA_010356995.1. Lineage (NCBI taxonomy): Eukaryota > Fungi > Ascomycota > Dothideomycetes > Phaeotrichales > Phaeotrichaceae > Trichodelitschia > Trichodelitschia bisporula. The sequence continues at coordinate 1,838,160 of ML996688.1, read as the reverse complement.
GGGGCTCTGTTTCCGCCGTGGAAGGAGCC
>ML996688.1:1651170-1837661 GCA_010356995.1 Trichodelitschia bisporula | reverse complement strand
CCTTGCGGGGCTTGAGGGCTGCGGCTTGGGTGTGGGACAGCAGGCTGAGGGCGACGAGGAGCGTCGTGGTGGGGGTGGGAGACCGCATGGCGGTGGGTAATGATGGTGATGATGATTTTGGGGGGAGAGGGTGTGGGTATTTATGGGCTTGTGGGGGGAAGGGAGGAGAGTGCTTGCGTGTTGGAGGGGGAAGGGAGCGAGGGGTGGGTCAGGACCGGCGGGTTAGAAACGAGAAGGATGATATCGAGGGTTCGAGGTGATTGTTGCCGGAAATGTGGTCTGGAAGGAGGAAGAGGTAGAGAAACTGACTGGATGTGGAAGTGGAAGTCCATGGCGCTCGATGTGAAGATACTTCAAGGGAGCTGCAAGTAGCCGTCAACCAGAGTTTGACAATCAAGGAACTCACTAGGGGTGGCTAAAACGGCAGTCAAGGCTCAACGGAAGAAGACTCTCGCCTCCAATATCGTTTACCAACGAACCAACCGTAGAAAGCGCCGAACGATACTCAGTTACCGGACAAGGGACCTCCGTAATCGACAAAAGCAATGCGTGCTCCCTGCGATCCCACGCTCTCTACCCCCTCAAACTGCCAACTTCTCCGCAAAGAAAGCCTTCATATCCCGCAAGCACTCCCCAACTGACTTCAGCACCTTCTCCTCAAACAAGATGAACCCATGCGGCGCGCCCGGGTACACCTTCAGAATCGCCTCTCCACCCGCCATCTGCCACTTCGCCGCCATAAACACCGAGTCATCCAACAGCGGGTCCTCCGTACCAACAGTGAAGAGTATGGGCGGTAGCTTGCCACCTGCCTCACGCAAAGTATTGCCAATAGCAACCCAGTCCGCCCATAGGGGGGAGATGAGCGGGTCCCGGCGCTGGATTTCGGTCGTGTTGGGTAGGAAGGCGTCTATGAAATCCTGCATGCCCTGGAGAGTTACGATCGGCGTGTTCTTCTTGGTGTATGAGCTGGGCAGGAAGGAGGAAAGCTCGTAGCAGCCGAAGTGCAGGACCAGGCCGGCGAGCTGCAGCTTCGGGTTCGCATGTACGTGCAGGTACGTAAGAAGGGAGAGGTGGCCGCCGGCAGACTGGAGAGTTAGTCACATGGACCATAAAGGGCGTGACAACCAACCTCGCCGCTGAAGAAGCGCAACGGCCCGCCGAACTCGCGCTCTGCATTCTCGATGAGGTAGTTGGCAACATCGACGCAGTCGTCCGGAGCAGCAGGGAAAGGGTGTTCTGCCGGTCAGCTCCATTCCTACGAAAAAGCAGAAGGCCTACCTGGCGCGAGTCGATACCCAACAGATACAACGGCAAGGCCACCCATGTCGGCAATAGCCTTGAGCAGCGTATCCTGACTGCCCTAATCAGCCTTGCGCATGCCACGCACGCCACGTGGAAGCCACGCACTGAGCCTCGCTCTGCAACACCCAACCACCACCATGGATGTGCATGAACGTCCCGCGAATCTCTCCTTCCGGCTTGAACCGGCGAATCGGGATATCGCGCCCCTTGTCGCGAGACGGAATAGTGGCGTTGATGCCAGACTCGAGAACCGGTGGCCGGGGCAGTGCCGTCTCGTTGTTCCAGCGCATCTCACGATAGCGCGCAGCGCCCACCTTTTTGGTCAGAGACAATCTTCCATTTTACGGAGAGAAATACCTCATTCCATGTCGGCCCCTGGCTCATGACTTTCAGCAGTACACCGTTGAGGCGCGCAGCTTGGGCCGGGACGGCGGCTGGATCGAACTTGGCGGCAGAGAGGCTCAGGTCAGATTGGAGTGACATGATTGCGGAATTGAGATGTGGCGATGTTGATTGTTGCTGTGATACTCGGCAACGAGGCTGCTTTATATAGATGCGGGGCAGATGTGGGGTAGGAAAATGGGCGCCGAAGTGAGCAGGGGTGGAAGCGCCAACGAAATAAGAAACGACGATCAGCACCGGGATTTAGCGGAGCTATCTCAGCAGGCAGCAATGAGACTGCAGATCGAGACTGCAGATACGAGGCTGAGATGCATCTCATCCAAGGATTAACGTCCGGATATAGACGAAAAGGGAGATGCAGGGGAGGGCGTACACCAACGGCATCTGCTCTGACATATTCATGCAGAGAAGTGGTAAGATCGGGACACCGATTCGATTGGGAAGGCTGAAACTCTGCACAGATGACGTTGTGCGACCTGTGCCCGGAAGGTACTTGCCGGTCTCAATATTCGACAGATCATAGCATCGGCTGTGCATTACTATTCCACAGCCGCCTTGTCTTTTGGCCTAACTCTGCGAATTTTCTTTCTTCTCGGCCCGAGCAGATAGCGATACACTCCGCTGGCCAGCCGAGCCGGAGCATGCAGCATATAGCTAGAGATGGCAAAAGTGTAGACATAGACGGAATACACGAAGTCAACACCCATGGTGAAGATGCCGCGCCGGTGCTGACCTCGTGTTGCCGCGGCCGCCAGTGTGAGCGCATCCCTAAGCTGGACTTCCAGCCCGTCCAGGCGCGCCTCGGTACGTAGTGTCTGCGTAATCTCACGCTTCTCGTACCGCCGCACTGCACGGTTGAGCGCGTCGAGCTGCGTCTGCAGCTGCTGCCGGACACGCGTGAGCGCCACTTCATCGCGTTTGTCGTTCGCCTTGTCGTTGGGCTTGTCTGACGTCGCGGACAGCTTGCGCTCTAGACCGTCGATGCGCTGCGCGAGCGACTGGATGCCTTCCGCGTCGAGAATTGGCTCGACCGGTGATTCGGCCACGATGCGCTGCAGATGAAGTGTTCGCGCCTCTGCCATCCGGAACAGGTGCAGCACTGGCCGCACTTCGGCGGCGAGCACAAACAGCGTCAGATTCGAATTGGAGACGAGTCCGCCAGAGGGGCTTGACAGGTATGGTCGAATGGCGTGCAGCATGTAGGCCACGGCCATTGGACTGACGAAACACGATGCAAGTGCAATGAGCTCGTGTCTGTGAAGCGAGTTGACCGCTGCCTCCCGTTCGCGATGCTTGTGCGTATCTCCGTTTTCCTTCGTCTCATTCATCTCATCGTCGCTGTTGATGGCGGAATCGAACTCCGGCTCAAAGACTAGGATCTGCGCCGTGCGGTACCATTGCCTGTGCCGTCAGATCTATGCTCTACATATACCCTCTAGCACGTACCATGGCCACCGTATGGACCAGTAGAGAAACAAACAACCCAACCCCAGGAGAAGCACATCCGTCATGACGGAACTTCCATTCTCAAAGAACAGCCCTGCTACCGCAGGTAGTGCGACAAACAGGAGCGATCCCATGTGCCATATCGACGGCTCGTCCGCTTCGACAACAGGACGGTCACCAGCCGAGAAGACGCTATCGGTGGAGGCGAGAGAGAACTGGCGCGAGCGGGTTCGCCGTAGGCCAGGACCCAGCGTATTTGCTCTTCGGAGAGTCGGGCTGGCACGTTGAATGCCCGTGGCGCGGCCGAAGCTTTCCTCCGGGTCGGACATGATGGCGCGTGCTCCCTCAGCCGGTAGAGCTGGCCAGAGAGGCGGATATGAGGGAGGATGGGATGCGCTGGATGTCGCCGTGCATGGTTCCCACAATGCACGCCAGCTGGAGTGAGGTGGGACGCATCAGTGAGGCAGAGATGCTAGGAGTGACGTTGGGAGAGGAGCTGAACACCCTCGCGATGCAATGACGGCGGTTGAGTGCCCAAGGGTCATCCCGAAAAGTCCTGGCCGCCCACGAACGGCATCCTTGCAGACGGGGATAGCCATAACTTCTTCAGATCGCCGTACCCTGTCATTCAATCAATTTGCCTTGGCGCCTCGAAGATCACGCACGGACCAGTTCCACCACTCAGGACATTGCGAGATGCAGAGGACCACCTCACCTATACATCTCACTATCAATAATACACACATCCTCTTGAACTCTTCACAACTTTGCTCCCATTGGGTTCACTATTGGCGTGGTATCACGAGTTCTTCGAAATGTCCGAGACCGACATTTACGGCGCCCGGTCGCAGTCGCAGTCTGCCACGCTGACCGCTTCACGGCAGCCGGAAGTCATGAACTTACGAGGCTGGACCCACTCCGCTCGAGCAAGTTCTGTAAATTGAGAGACTGTCCTGCTCTTTCCTGTGCGAGGCTTAAGGTCATTTCACGGGTACAAAGCTTCATTGAGTCCGAATCGGGAAGTGTGTTTCGCATCTGAGCGTCCATCATGAAGCGTGGGTGAGCACTGATTGACGACACTCTCATCCATAGCAGCCAGTAACTTTGCTTGGTACATCCAATATGTCTCTGTCATTGAGCCTGAGCCTTCAGTTCTATAGAGCCCCCTGTCTCCAACGATGGCTTGCTCTATCATTTGTGACTGCCCGCCCGTCTTCCGACATAAGCAAGCTCCTTTAACAACTTCGTCGGAAGTGCGATACTCTCCTTCGAACAGATTTTGCATCCTCATGGCCATCTATTCAACCTCTTATAACCATCATTGACTGCTATTAGTACTCCAGAAGATTCTCTGAGGATGAAAATCGACTACAACTGGACGCACGCCAACCTAAGCGACTTGACGTATCGCTCATGGAAGGTCTACATGATGGCCGTCCTTTGCGGCTTGGCCCTTATGATGTGTGTTTATTCACTTCTCTTCGCTGTAGGGACGCCGCGTAACAGCACTGTGCTTATACTCTTGGTTTTCCTCGTGCTCTTAAACTTCATTGGGTTCATCAACGCAATCATCTGGCCAGACGACGACCTCATGCATTGGTATAATGGAGAAGGACTTTGCGACATCGAAGTCTACACCATGGTGTTCTTGTTGGTCGCTCTACCCGCCTCTGCCATGTGCATCATGCGCTGGCTCTGCAAGGTGGTCAATCCGGACCATGCCATCAACAGAGCCCGGTGGGGCGTTCTGGGCTCTGACAAAATCTTTAACGGTACTTGCTGCATTGCATTTCCGGCGTTGATCGCGGCGTCGTACTACAGCGTCCAACTGGGCCGGTACGAGATTCACTCCATCACCGGGTGCGAACCGGCGCGCTCTATAACGCCTGCCACCATTGGAATTGTGCTTGTCTGGCCTTTGGTACTGTCCCTCATGGCTCTCGGCTGGGCTGGTAGGTAGGCCTTCCATACGCCAGCCTCGCTAACCAGGTCCAGCGCTTCTTGTGTTTCGTCTGTACAGGCATTACTCGCAATTCACGTCCATCCTGAGCCAAAGCAGCACAACTCCATCCGCCTTCATTCGCATGTTTCTCATGGCTAGCTCCGTCATCTTTTCCTTGCTCCCGCCAACCATAGGGCAACTTATCACCTTCTCTAAGACCTCGGACGGCGTCAAATACGACTGGGACCTCATTCACAAAAAGCACAACACGGCCCACTTCATCGCTACGGGCGGAAGTGTTGCAAATAACCGCTGGACGTGGCCAATCTTTGCGTTCATCTCGTTTGCGCTCTTTGGCCTTACGCAGCGGCAGCGTGAATTGTTGATGGCGCCCATGCGGCAGGTTTTCGATCACTTACTCAGGCATTCCGGAGCGGCGAGTGCGGCTGATCGGTTCCTGCCGGGATGGTTGATGTGCGGACGCCGGCAGTCTCAACCTGCAGAGTCTCTCGAACTAGGTACGTGGTACCGGCATACTGTGACATCGCTGGCTAACATTTTAGATGCTGTGAGGATTCACAACGGCCTGGCTGCCGCAGTTCACCACAACCAAGAAGGAGAGGGCAATGTTAACGGTCGCTGGTATGGAGCGAACGCGAATTGGAGAAACACCGGCCTGTCCGAGCATGTTTAAAGACGGAGATCATCCATATCCTAAACCACTCGCTTTTCATAGCGCTGACCGTCACAGTTTAGAGAGCACTGGCTTAACCATCTCGCGAAATGCAATTTTACTTCAACTTTAACTCTTTCTCCCCACCTCTCCACCTGCCGCAGTCCGCCATATTTTCCTCGTTCACCTCAAAGGTGCAGCTGCCTCCTTTACCGTTGAGGGATACCCGCCCTGCTTAACCCTGGCCGCGCCAAGTCCTTGATCTCAACCTCAGCTTCCTCCACGTTCAGGTCTCAACCCACACACGTGCGGCAGTGGCCCCGCACATCGGTGGCTGCGGCGCCGCACGTATGTGGCAGTGACCTTGCTGCCGTGAGTAAGTGTGAGTTGACATGCCGGACGTCAAATCAACACTCGTCGCACATACGACCAAGTCACAGGAAACATACCCAGTCAACATCCTCGTCAAGCCGCCATATCACCCATAACCAACAATCGTTCTTCCCATACGCTTTTCGCAGAAGTGGTATAGCTAGGAAAGCTGACATCAACGTACGCCATACGACATCCTTCACGTTCTTCAAACCGCGGCGATTTCCGACCCTCAGCGACATCTTCAATGGTATACGACGTCAATATGGGTTTGTGATCTATTTCATTATCAATGGCTATTCAAATCTGACCGAGACAAGAAGAAGATAACGACCTGTTCGTCCCGGGTGTCCGGTTCCCGCCTCGTCCGCAACCCCTGTTCAATCACCCCAGGGAAGAGGAGTACTACAAGGTAGCGAAGCCCCCGGGACCTGATCCAGATCCAGGTCTTTACAGGATACTGCGCCAATCCTGCGATCACCCAGAAGACTTCACGAGCTACCTCGAGTCGGAGCGCGATATCTCGAGAAACAACCTCCCTGCGTGTATGTCGAGGCTCGTGTGGGTTTCGCGTGGTCCTCCGGACTTTATCGAACCAAGGATCACATCTCGAGTCAGTGGGAGGCCACTTCGCGACGTAGACATTCCTATAAGAATTTCTTCAAGAGCCGCAGGCTGGGAGCTGAACTACTGGCAAACAAAATCCGAGATATCGGACATTGTGGATCGCATGGAGGGACATCCACAACTGCTCAGCAAGTCCACGGCTGGTCCTTTGAGCGACGCGAGGCTAGGTTCCATTGCCCGCGCTATCATGCAAAAAAGTTACAACTGGCGCTTGTATAATTACGCAGGGTTTAAAACTGCTGGTGAAATTCTCCGCTCTGCAACTGGACAGCCAACCAAAAGAGCCATCGACCTCATATCCTCTCTTTCAGATGCACAGCTACGGTATCAAACGGTGTGGGATGTTAATGAGGAGCTGGGAACGATGACGCAGCGTCGGTCAATGCGCACTAATTGTCCCGAAAGACTCTATCCACCAAACGTTCACCCTTTACCGCGCCAAAAAGAGTTGCATCCTTATATACAAGACATTTTGCGAACCGAATTCCCTCATCGGACCATCCCAAGTGTGCCAACATCAGGTGCCGAGGGGGCGCTTGCCCAAACATTTCAACCATCCGAACTTCTGGGAGCGGCCCCGGTGGAAAGCATCCAGGCGCAAGAAAACCCTCCTGTACCAGAGTTAGCAACATCGGACGCCCCGGAATCGTATCCCAAACCGCTTCCATCCTTCGGATTCTCTGAAGCGGCCCCGGCGGAAGGAATCTGGGCGCAGGAAACCCTGGACCAGGCAAGCGCATCTCGTCACGTATCTCACCCATCTATTGTACTGGGTTTGGCAGCATCGGACGCCCAGGGATCATATCCCGAACCTTTCCCGTCATTTAGATTTACTGAAGCAGGGCCGGCGGAGGGAGTCCAGACGGAGGAAGCCCCTTCTGCACCAGATTTGGCAACATCAGACGCCCAGGAATCATATCCCAAGCCGCTTCAGTCATTCAGGCTTACTGAAGCGGCCACAGCGGCGGGAGTCCTGGCGCAGGAAGCCTCTCCTGCACCAGTTTTGGCAATATCGGACGCCCAGGAATCATTTCCCGGAAGGCTTGACTCACGCGAACTTACTGAAGCGGCCCCTATGGAGAGAGTCCAGGCGCAGGAAGCCCCGAATCAGGGAGGCGCAGTGCAAGCCGTACCGGTAGCAAAGTCCACTTCAAAGCGGGCGGCATCGCCGAATATCTACGATCTGGCAGATCAAGTCATAGCGAAAGCCCCTAACCCTCGTCTTCACTGGCAAGGTGTGACAGTCTCTCTTGGTCGCATTAAGGACCTATCGGTGGCAGATTTGAGCTTCAACGAAAGGCACAAACTAGTCGATCACTTGGTTGCCTCAAGAGACTCATGGGCTGCCCGCTCACTTTACCAGGAAGACTCTGCAGACAGTCACCCCATCTTTGATTGGTCAGGTGTGACGGTTTCCGTTCCAAATGACAACTGTCGGGACGTACCGGTGACCAAGTTCACCTCGCAGGAGAGTGCCGCCCTCCTCCAAGTCTTGTGTGACTTACAACGCCTATGCATGCAGAACGAAAACTCCAGTACAGCAAGGGTATGGATGGGGATGATGCTGGGACTACAGAATTGAGCGCACTGATGTTCAGATAGCTCATTTTATCATGAGGGCACAGCTGCTGGAATCGTATCAGGGCTTCATTGCGCTGTATATAGATGTACAGCCGCAGTCCATTTGATACCATTATTCATCACCCATGCCATCCACTGGATCAGATACCGCTGACCATCTGAAAGCGCCCAGCCCGGCTTCCTTTCCGTCGCCTCTCGTCTTAAAGGAACCACAGGACCCTGCTGATGCGATGCCGGAGCCACTGAAGACAACTCAGGACAAAACAAAGCTGGCTCACTAATTTGCAAGCCGGGCAAAGTGAATCTTCCCGCCCCACCCCTCTTCTTCTCATCGCTTCAGACAGAGGCAAAAAGATATTGACAAGAGTGGGATTCGAACCCACGCCTATTACTAGACCAGCAGATGCACTCGGATGAGAAGAACCTGAAGCTGGCGCCTTAGACCGCTCGGCCATCTTGCCTATTTGATGATTTAAGGTCCCGCCATAGTAATTTGGCTGGGCTTTGTACAAATTTTTCGTTAGTTTCCTTTTTGGGCTCGCCTGGCTGTGGCTTGGTGTTCGGGCCGCGGGATCTCGGGACGGGAGCATCAGGTCTGGCGCTCGGCATGATCGGGAGAGGGTCGAAGAGCTAATCGAAAAAGTCATGTCGCCCCCAGCGACAGACCTCTGCCAAAATTCGGAGGAGGAAGGGCATACCTTTTTTGGGCAGCCCTTGGTCAGGAAAGTCATCTGCTCATCACGACATCCAAAAGATCGAGCAGGTCTGAAGTCAAAAACTTCAGCAGAAGCATACATGCAGTTCAGAGCAGTCCATCATTACAGCACAAGCAGTATTCATCCCGTCTTCAGGTTCTCCATTGCAACTATACACAGCACCATCTCTCCGCCGACCCCCCACCATCCTCATTTAACACTCCACACGGAACGAGTCGAAATTAAAGTCGGCATTGCCGGCAAAGTCGCGGCAATGCTTATCGGCGCGGCCGCCACACGTCCGGTCGTCGTAGAGGAAGATGCAGCACCCGCGGCGGCCATCACGGTCAGGCCCGCCACGCCCATCGCCCCGGCTATTGTCGTCTTTCCAGACGAAGTAGCCGCCGCGCTGGTGCTTGATCGTGCGGCAAGGAGAGGAGTTGCGGCCGGAGAAAGATGCGCTGTCGGTGCGTAGGTCCCAGGCGAGGGAGAGGGTGGGGAGGGCGAGGAGGGTGATGGTGGAGAGCTTCATTTTGGAGAGAGATAAGGAAGGTGTTGCTGATGAAGTGATGGTGGTTTGCTGTGGAGCGAGTCGTGCGGTGGTCGTCGGGAAGAGATGGAGGCTTTATACGTCACCATGAGCGCTTTCCCGGGTTTGATCTCCGCACGTCCCGCAGCGTATACGACACTGCAGAGGTATGTGACCTCGAGGACGGTGTACGCATTCTGGCCCCCCGAGGCTATGCATATGGTCTTCGTGCCAATCGTGCCATTCGGCGGTCCATGGATCCGCAGCCGAAATAACATCCGCAGCGAAGCCTCGCCAGGCGCGCCATGGCCCGGAGGCGAAGATTGTTCATATTAATTGTAAGGCCCACGTCATAGGATATCTGCATAGCGAGCACTTTGCAATGAGGCACGTGGGCAGCCGCCTGACAGATTAAGCGGCACTGCCGCCGTGCCAATCACGCGAGAATGGATAGGAGCGTTACAGTGGGTATATTGCACGGACAGCGCTTCCCGCAAACCGGGAGGTGATCATCAGCCCGCCTACCGGGCCCGACATTGTGCTTGAGCGGCGACGATGACGAAGACGCGAGGAAATACTTACTTCTGTAGTCGGACGTCGCAAAGGCCAACTTCAACTTTAACCGATCCTCCGATGGTCGTTCCCGGTATCTGGATTAGGAACGCGTTGCGCCACGAGTGTTTCTGATTGATGTGCAGGACCAGACTTTGGCGGCCGAAGGCTGCGCGAGTAAATGGATCAGCTGAGATAGATTGAGTGCTCTCTTTATGGTTAGCGAAGATGCTCGGAGTTGGTGTTGGGGTGAGATAGCTGTGTAGTCGAGATCAAGCTTTTCAAGCCACGCAAGCCCATTGCTTGGTCTCTTGGCATGGGAGCGGGAAGGAACGGGGGAGCTTTGAGCTTTGAGCTTCATCACCACCTTCGGGACATCATGCCAGTTCACAATATCCCGATCAGACTATATTTGATGCCGTATTCGCTAAAAGTAGCATATTCTGACCGGCATTCCTATCTCCTTTCCGCTCTGTGATATTCCTCGTCCGCGTCAGGCGTCGCCCTCCTTGATGAAGGTCAACGTCGTGAAGCGATCTTTCTGGAGAAGTTTACACAAATGCTACCCAAGGCAGCTTGCTGAATGACACTCTCAGACGACTGGTCTTTCTGGTGAGGGCTCATCGCGTTTCCCACTGCCCGCAAAGTGATGCGCTGGCTAACTGTTCTCCGTCGCCTTCATCACAGATTGTCACAGTTAACATCTCTGCTCAATGAACACTTTCACCGGAGCGGCCGATAGTCGGAAGAGTGAAATATCAGCCTTTGTTAGGCTCACCGAATTGCAGTGGCTTCGCTATAGCCCTTACCTGTGTACTCGGTGCTGAGCATCCAAGTTTTACGCTGCATGTGCATGCCCTGTCCCCATGGGCGGCTGATGAAATCGTCTTTCCTCTCTGATCTATACTTCGGGCTGTATCTGGGCCATCTTTCTATATCCTCAACTTATCAGTCCCAAATTTTAGCCATCTCCGCACCCTTTGAGTCGAGGAGTTCCATTCACGAGCTTTGAAGGCCTTCGAGGCTCAAGTGCCAGCTAACTTATAGGACCCATTCAACGTCCCACGACCCCGAGCAACTCCACTATGCACTCAGTGTCGATTCTTGCGCAGAGGAGCTTGTATATTGATTTCATTCTTACAGCTGCTTAGGTCCGCAGTTCCTTCCAATAGGCATCTAGAACTAATCGCTGGAACCGTACGTCCGAAGTGAACCACACATACACCAAAAGCCTTCAGCTCGACTGCAAGTCATTTAGCGTCAAGGAACGCCCGCATTAGCGACTTCAGTCGTCTTAGCCTGGAAATCAATCGCCTATAACTGCGTTATAAATCCATTTGCGCATATTCGGCTCGTCCTTAACCTCCGACATCACTTTGCCTTGGCATCGGCACTTCACTGCATCGACGGTGAAAACCAGCGGATGAGTGTGGCCACAAAGCGCTAACGAGGAGTTAGATCTGGAATTACGTGGGTTCAAAGATTCGATGAGCCCAATTGAACCGTGTGTCGTCGCTGGTGAGTGTATGCATGAAGCGACATGGCGACAATATCTCCAGACACAGCCGAAGCCTGAGCACACAACACATCTCTTAGGGCCGAACCACGGATTTCACGCATACTAACGGTGCTCTTCCCCCGGACCACCTGCACGGGGCGTTCGCCGTCCACCCGAGCCCAGGAACGAGCAGATTCCACTAGAGTATCTTTCCCCGCGATCGAGCCAATCCGCCCGTCAGGCCAAGTGCTCCATATGCCCCGCAGATGCATCGGTTGCAGCATTGCAGGGCCCGGCCGAAGGCATATTGCCAGTATACCACCGCCATCGCTATGGTCGTGAGCCGTCTTATACCGCCCTGCGCGGCGCCAAACTCGCAGGAAACCTTACACACTCGTTACCATGCACGCCCTCCTTGCCGGCCTGTTGGCCGTCCCCTCATTTCTTCCCGCCGTTGCGGCTTGGACCGTCGGCGAAACTGTTAAAACTACCAGCGGTACGCTGAAGGGCCAGCCGTCGGCATGGCAGCCGACCGTGAGTGAGTATCTGGGAGTGCCGTTCGCCCAGCCACCAGTGGGGCCGCTGCGGTGGGAGAAGCCAGTCGCATACAATAGCCCCAAAGCCATTGACGCGACAAAATATGTAAGCACTGCTCCCAGAGATATAAAGAGCAAATCTAACATGGCAGTCCCCGTACGCGCACCACCGCGTGCTCCCATAATCGCTAACTCCCCAGATCCTGCCCCGCAAACACCCCTTCCTTCGACAATGCGCCGAAGGTCGACACCGCACCGGGTGTCATCCTCTCCTCCCTCGGTCAGCGGGGCGTCACCTACGACGAAGATTGCCTGACGCTGAACGTGTGGACCCAGCCGCAGACAGGTGAAAAGGCCAAAGCCGTGCTCGTCTGGATCTACGGCGGCGGCTTCGCGCTAGGCGCTACTGAGGTCGCGTCCTACAACGGCGCGCGCCTGGCCGCCGAGCAAGACGTTATAGTCGTGAGCATGAAGTGCGTCCCCGCCTCCCTTCCAAATACTTTCTTCTAACCCGAGCCAGCTACCGCCTCAATATCCTCGGCTTCCCCGGCTCCCCGCATGTCTCAGACCAGAACCTGGGCCTCCTCGACCAACGCCTCGCCATCGAATGGATCCGCGACAACATCGCCGCCTTCGGCGGTGACCCGAAGCGCATCACCCTCTTCGGCGAGTCTGCGGGCGGCGCCTCCGTCGACATGTACGCCTACGCCTGGACCGCCGACCCCATCGTCAACGCCTTCATCGCGCAGTCCGGCACCTCGAGCATGGGCGGCATGCTCGGCGGCGCGGGCAACAGCACGCAGCGCTGGTATACGTTGGCCGCAAAACTGGGCTGCACGGACGCGGCTACCAGCACTGCCTGCATGAAGGGCAAGCCCTGGCGCACCGTGATGGAGGCCATCCGCCCGACCGGCGCGGCGGCTAACTTCGGTGGCATGGGCGACTACGGGCCTATCCCCGACGGCCGCGTCGTGATGAACGACTACGGGGCGCGCAGTGCGGCGGGAAAATTCATCAAGCGCCCGCTGCTGGTCGGGAATAATGCGAACGAAGTCGCGCTCTTCCTGTATATCGCGAACCAGAAGGCCAACCTCGCGAACCCGCTGCTCAAGCTGGCGAGCGCGGGCTTCTCGTGCCCGAGCGGCGACGCAGCGGCCGCGCGCATGGCGCAGGGCGTCAAGGCATGGCGCTACTTGTATGCAGGCGAGTATCCCAACCAAGCCCTCGCGCCCGGCGGCGGCGCGTGGCACGGCAGCGAAATCGGACAAGTCTTCGGCAGCACGGAATTCCAGCAGAAGTTCTACCAGTCCAAAGCGAACGTCAGCGCCGCCAGCTTCATCCCCGACACGCCCGCGCAACAAAAAATCATCAAGACCATGATGTCCGCCTGGGCGGGCTTCGCTAAGGATCCCGAGAACGCGCTTGCGAAGGCGGGGTGGCCGATGTATGATGCGGCCAAGGCGAGTGTGGTCCAACTTGGTGGGTCGAATGTTGGAGATGTTAAGTTTGTAAGTCCGCGGGGGCTGGATATTGGGTGCTCGCTTATGTCGAGTTTCACGAATGCGGGTGCTGCGGGCGGGAGTGGGGGGTTATCTAGCCTTGCCGCCCTGCTAGGGACGAGTGGTGCGCAGCTGCCGAAGGGAGCGGCGGCGCCGAAGCCGAAGGCGGCTACCCCGGCTGCACCGAAGGGGATGGTGAAGAGGGCGGTTAGATTTGAAGTGTGATGAAGGGCCAGGTAGATGAGGGGTAGTAGAGTAGCTAGAACCAGTGTGTAGCGCTCGAGGTTAGGGGTGAATATAGTTTCCAGTTCAGAGCGGCAATGTCTGGCGTTATCGAAGACTATTCTGAACGTGTGTCGATGGATTCTAAGTCGGCAGCCGGATCTGCTAGAGCTATATACTCTTACCTGACATGGGTCGTTTCTTCTCTTCACATAATTTTCCATCTCACGAACTGGCAGGTTCCTTCCAACCGAACCAGGGAGTAAGGGCTTCTCTATTACGCCGAATCAATGCCTGCCACCCTTTCGCACCGGACTATCACTGTCATTGAGCCGGAGAATGGCACATGCAGCACTCAGGAAGACATGAAATAGTCTCTCAATTCATGCACACCACAGACTCCACAAATTCATGCTTGGAACAGCATATCCGTATCACCATCAACGCTCACCCCCACGCCAGCGACCCGTCGCCGAGCCTAGTGTCTGGCCCATACCACGTCTCAATCCCAGCCGTACCCTCCATCGTCCTCATAGTAATCACCATCATCATCATTGTGATCACCCCCGTCATCGTAGTCGTCACCCCCATCCTCATGATAAGCACCCTCGGAGTGGTCGCTCCCCGCTCCGATTCCGAATCCGACTCGTCCTCGTCCCTCTCCTGCCCACTGCCTTCACCATTCCGATCATCAATCTCCTGGTACAACCGCAGAATCTCCTTGCCGTCCTCGTAGTTCGCGGGGTTCCAGATATTCCCGCCATGGCAGTCGACTAGGTTCTCTCCAAACCCTATTTCACTTCTGCCCACTGACCCCGTTGTCAAAACTAAAGGTAGATGCAGACAGGGCAAACGTACCCGGAACCGGATGTAGCGCTGCCACTGGAAGCGGTGGTGTTTCCAGACTCAACATTGCCGGAGGAAGCAGAGGTTTCGTCAAAGTCAACCACCCGGGAGAAGGTAGCAATCAGGTTAGGGGAAAAGCAAGTGTGCGAGAGTCAACCGCCCAGCCGTCGACAACAGTGCGGTTACTGGGACCAGGTTTGCGGGAGTCACTGCGCACGACTTTGCCATAAAACCCGGGTGCAAATCTGATAGTCCTGCTGGACATAGGGTTGTCACTGGAATAGGAGGCGTTTTTGTTGCTTGATGACATGTTCCAAGTGTACGTGTGGTTCGGATGGAGACTCATTGGGGTTGCAAGAGGAGATGATGTTGCCGGAAGAAGAGTATTTCTGGAGAAGTTTGAGGCTATGGCGTTCTTGAAGAGTGTTGTGAAAGCGTGTTGATGTTCCACCTCAGTATCGGAGTCGACTCGGGTTATAAACTCCAGTTCTACGTAGTTGTTCCTCCTTTCCAAACGGTCATCCCTTCTCTCCAAACGGCTGTTCTCTCTCTCCAGATGATTACTCCCTCTCTCCATCTGGCAGGCTTCTTCCAGCAGAGCCTGGGCTTCCTGCTGAGGGCGCCATGGCGCCTGTCTCCGTTGCATGCCGCCTTAGGGAACGATCGCGATGCCACGCACACATCAATCGTTCAACGAGAGCGTTCAGGGAGGAGGTACCAAGCAGTCATAAAGGGTTCACCATGACGGTCTCGAACATACGTAAACTGGCACCCTTTCACACGAGCCTATCGCTCATTGGGCAGAGAATGACATATGCAGCACTCAGAAAAACACAAAGCAGTCTCTCAATTCAAGCACACCACATGTCCTCAAACTTCATACTTGCAATAACATGTCTCATCATCCACGCCTACCGCGCACCAGTGACCCATCGCCGGCCCCAGTAACCACCGCCGAGCTCGGTATCTGGCCAAGATTACAATTCACTTCCCCCGGTTGTACCGACGGTCGGCTTCCTGGAACGCCCGAAGAGTCTCTTTGCCCTGCTGGATATCCTCGGGGTTGTACATCTTCCCGCCCTGGGACTCAACGAAGTTCTTGAAGCTGGTGCAGCTGGCAGCTTTGGATTGGGATCCTTGGCCCGTCCCGGCAGAGTTGGAGGTGCCGGAGGAGGAGGTGTTGTTGGAGGCAGAGGACGTGTTCTTGCTGGACGGCATTTTCAAGGTACATGCGAGATGAGAGGTTGGCGAGTTTGATGGAAATCGATTGAGGTTGCAAGAGGAGTGGTCATTGTTCGCCTAAATAACAGTTTTTCTTGAGGTTAAAGTGCAGCCGAGTTTAAAGCGTGCTGTGAATGTGTGCGGATGAATTCTGGGTCTACGGTGGGTCTGCCTGAGCCATATATTCTGCCCTGTCACGGGCGTTCCTTCTCTCCAAGCGGTTGTTCTTTCCACCAGAACCAGGACTGACTGAGGAGACCCTCGTGGTGACTGCCCTGAGTTGTACGTCCCCACCCAAGTGATAACGAAAAGACGTGTATGGCATTCTTACAACGGGAAGGAGGGTTTGGGAGGAAAGGTACCAAGCAAGCCCAGTGGGGGCTCTTCATGACTATCTCAAGATACATGAAGCAGTCTCTCAATTCAACAACACCACAAGTCCTCAGATTTCATACTCGCAATAACACATCATCCTCATCAGTACTCATCACACACCAGCAACCACACACCGAGTGTCGGTGTTTTCCTTGCACATCTTGGCCTGTAGAACTCGGCGAGGGGTTTGAAGCCGATTAACCCGGCGTCTTCGGCTTGACAGTTCCAGCCGCCCTACTTGGGGGCGGAGGAGGAGTTGGAGTTGGAGGAAGAGAGATTGACGGCGTCGAGGTAGCCGGGGGGGGAAAGGGGGCCATTGGAAGAGGAGGGGTCGTGAACCTCGACGTGGCCGGAGATAAGAAAGGGAATACTGGAAGCGGAGGGGCCGTGAACCTTGACGTAGCCGGTGGTAACAACAGGAATACTGGAGGGAGATGGGTCGTGGACCTCAACGTTGCCGGTAGTAACAACGGGGATACTGGAAGAAGAGTGGACGTGGACCTCAACGTTGCGGGTGGTGACAACGTGGATACTAGGAGAGGAGGGGTCGACGATCTCAGCGTAGCTGGTAGCAAGAACGCGGCCACTGGAAGCGGAGGTATTGCCGGAGGTAGATTTGCCACTGGAAGAGGAGAGTTTCTTCTTGTTGGACGGCCTTGTGAAAGTGGATGTGCGATGTGAGGTTTGGATCGAGGTTGATGCGGTTGGTAAGAGGTGTGGAGAGAGTTTGCCGGAAGAAGAGTGTCTCTGGAGAAGAAGTGCAGTCAAGTTCGAAGAGTGTTGTGAAAGTGTGCGGATGGATTCTAAGTCCGCGGCGGGGTCTGAAGCCATACTCTGGTTTGACACGGTTGTTCCTTCCGACAGAGCTCAGGCTGCCTACGGAGACCGCCATTGTGCCTGCTCTTCATCGTACGTCATCTTATGAAATAAGGGCGATAAGATGCACATGCCATTCTTCCAATGGCAAGGAGTTTTCTGCGGGCAAGGTATGCACCAAGTTTCCCCAGGAAGGCAGGAGGAGGGGTACCGCAACTGTCGTAACCATCCGTGAAGCTGCCACCTCAACCACCAACAAGCCACCTTGGAGGGAATCTGTGAACTGTGGAGAGTAAGTTCAACTAGCCAACGAAGAGAAGCCAGGCCATCACCATCAGACAGTATGCTCCTTCTCCACGTCAGAAGCGATGCCCGGTGCTGATACTCATACCGGGCAGGCCAACCATCCTGACTCTCACCCGACATTCCAACCTGTCATCCATTCTCACATCCAAGTTTTTCGGTCATTTTTTCACCCTACCCAATGACACCCCGGAAAAGAAAGGCATCCCGAAAAAAAAAGGCATCCCCTACCATCTCAGCTGACGACCTTCCGTTATCGTCCCTTACCATCTCAGATGGTGACCTTCCGTCATCGTCCCCCAAGAACCAAAGGCGCACCACCTCAGGTAATGTCTCCAATATGGATACAAAGACGGTCCTATCATTCCAATGACACCCCGAAACTTACTCTCTCGGGAATATTGAGATTCTTCCATCCCTCGTCCCGCGGAGCGTGACGACCAGCAACCCAGAGACACGGAGACCGAGGGCCAAGAACGCCTCTCCAATGAGACCCTCTTCCCCGAGCTCATCAGCAAGCGGTCCAAACTCAAGGTCGGTGAGCGGTCCAACCTCATGGTTGGTGAGCGGGCCGAGGAGTATATCCAGCGCGCTCAGACCGTGGGATATGCCAGCTTCGATGAGCTGATGGAGTCCCACGGGCTCGACCCTGACACGTTGGACGATGACGATATTGATGAGGCCAAGCTCGTTCTTGACAAGTTGGAGAGGAAGAGAAAGGCGGTATGGCGGGACATGTCAAGAATATGGAAAGATGAGATGGAAAAGCTGAAGGGGAAGTATAGAGAGGAGTTGAGGGAAACGGTGCGGCGGGAGATGACAAAAGAAAGGGTGAAGAAGCTAAAGGAGAAGTTAAGAGAGGAGTTGAGGAAGGAGAAAAGCGAGAAGTTTGGGGGGCTGGGGGATATGCCGAAGGAGTCCAGAGAGACAAGACGGGAGCAATGGGAGGAGGTGGCGAGGTGGCGCAGAGGGGGGTTGACGGGGGAGTGGCAGGAGTTTTGGATTGAGGAGGTGCGTCAAAAGGTGCGGGCAAAGTTAGTGAAGGGGCAGATGATTCAGGCCAAGATGGAGAAAAAGTGGGGGGGGAGGTGGGTGCTGCTCGTTACTGAGTAGGGAGTCAATATGCAGTTGGCTTGCTGGAAGGGCGTTGGTCGCGGTGGTGAAAGACGGGGTTGTTGTTGCGAGTCTATCGTCTACGTTGAGCTATCCTGGCGTTTGAATCGACGAGTTTGGTTGCGAACCGTCATGCTTGAATGCTGCGTTGGTGGACAATGACAGATATCTCCTGCGGAGAGTCAGTAAATGCAACGACCTATTCCGAGAACAAGCATCGAGCGCTCACTTGCTTCCGATTTTGATATACGATGCCGAGCATCTCTGGCACCGGGCATGCACACTTCCTAGCCCTCGCAAACGTTATCCATGACTACACCATCAGCGATGCGTAACCGCAAAGCAAGCATCAGGATTTGCCCCCATGACTAGGCTCAATTCTAGGAACTCAGAGCTCCAATCGCGCGTATAAAATCGGTTCATCTTCCACTCCCTCAAGGCATCAAGTTCATCCACTCTCACGATTCCCACACACTGACATACCATCATCCACTCTACACGATTCCCTGAAACTCACATACCTTCACTTCCACAACTCCAAGTCAAATCTCTTACCATGCCTTGGAACAACAATACCTCCTCCGGCAAGGCCTCATCCGGCAACAGCGCCTCCTCCTCCGGCGGCAAGGCTTCCTCCTCCGGCACCGCCAACCCCGCCGGCATGGGCCGCGAGTCGCAGGCCAAAGCCGCCGGGTTCACTGGCTTCCAGAACTTGGTCGAGTCCCAGGGTGGCAAGGTTTACAATGCGGGTGATGTGGCGAAGGGCAATGAGTACCTGGGGCGGAAGTAGAGGTGTGGATGGCGGGTATGCGCGGTTGAAGTTCTGCGGGAAGGGTGATATGGGATTGTGGGGAGGATAGGTAGCGGGCTTCAATTGAAGATTTTTCCGCTCGCTGCTGTGATGTGACTTGGTGATTTGATGATCTTGCGTCCGGTGCGAAGTCAAGCGAAGCGATCGGCTTGGTGATCTTGTGTCCAGTGTGAAGTTAAGTGCACTGTCGGGTTTGCGACCGGTCCTCGTGGCCTGGCGGCCGATTCTGACGATGTTGAGAACCTCTGGCGCCGGAATGCATGCTTCCTAGCCGTTGCAAACGCGAGCCATGACTGTACCAGCAGCGACGCGCACCCGTAAGACGCAAGAATTCGTATCTGCCCTCATGACTCCAGGTTTAATTGCAGAAGTCCATCTCGAGTGGAAAGATGTCTCAAGATGGCTCCACTGATGAGATTCGCCACAGGTCCCATTGGACAACCAGGTCAAACAAGCAACGTTCGGGAAACTTATCTCACAAGTACCGCATCGCTGCGGGCGGCGCCTTCCTCAACAACTTCAAGGCTTGGCATACGCCCTGGATAAACAGTCAGAGAGCTGCGAGATCCACCAACGCTCATACAACCAACTCTTTCATACACTGCTGGCGCAACTCGTGGTAAGTAACCAAGTGCTCCAATATCGCGCGTACAAAGTTGGCTCACCTTCCCCTCTGTCAGGGCATCATCTCCATCCAGTTCATCGCACTCACAACTTCACTTCTAGAGCTTCAGTCAGACTCCCATCATGCCCTTGAACAACGTCACCCCCTCCCTAGGGCCTGAAGTCAGCGGTATCGCCCGCATCGGTGACAAATCCGCTCCCAAACCCTCCAGTACCGACCGGAAAGCGCAAGGGAAAACGCAAGGGAAAGCCGCGCCCAGCTCCGCCAACAGTGACCGTAAAGCGCAAGGCAGAACCTCTACCAGCCCCGCCGGCAAGAAGGGCGGAGGAGAACCCACAGCCGCCTGGGAAGCTCACCTGAAAGCCATAGCCGAGTCGCAAGGGGACAAGGTTTTCACTACGCACGACGTGGTGACGGGGAAGATCACTTTGACAGAGCAACAGCGAGCGGTGTGGGTGGGGAATATGGTGAGTGGAGCCCTGTATGAAATGGATAGGGCGAAGGAAAGAGGGGAGAGGCCGTAGTGAGGTTCAGTTGAGGCGGTGCGCGACATGTCGGGGTGTGAGGTGGTAATCTAGTGTCCAGTGTGAAGTTGAGGGCGCGCTGTCGGCTTTGTGATCGGTTCCAGGGCCTGGCGGTGATTGTGATAATGTCGAGAATCTCTAACGCCTGACATGCATGCTTCAAGCCCTGTAAAAGATCACTGGCATCGGCACGTTTAACGAAACATGCATCGGATGGATGAAATGCTAAAATTTCAACAAGTTATGACTTCGGAACACGATGAGCGAATACTCACTAAAGAAGCGTCCTACAAACGGAGACATCGAACACAGCATTATGAGGTCCGAGTCAAGATTTTTCATGATGCCAAGCAGCCCCACCAGCCACCACCACGGGCCAAGCCGGCATGGATCATCTCTCAGCCCCGACAAGTTTTCTCCGCCAAAAGTTTCTATCGGACATCTCTGTATCAGCAAATCCACCGTTAAATATGGCCGCCGTCTACAAAGCCCTTTCGCAACCCGACTCCAAAGTCCCCAAATCCGAGGGCGACAAAGCAACACGACAGCGCGTCCTGATTCTCAGTTCAAGAGGCGTCACCTTCCGGTTTGTCACCATTGCGCCGCGGAACCGAGCCTTGCTAACCCGCTCAGCCAGCGCCATCTGCTCAACGACATCCACTTTCTGCTCCCGCACAGCCGCAAGGAGGCCAAGCTCGACACCAAAACCAAGCTGTACCAGCTCAATGAGCTCGCGGAACTGTACAACTGTAATAATGTACTGTTCTTTGAGGCGCGCAAGGGCAAGGACTTGTACGCGTGGATGAGCAAGCCGCCCAATGGCCCGACGGTCAAATTCCACGTGCAGAATAGTGGGTTAATTGGAAGCGCAAGGAGCTGAGCTAATGATGCAGTGCACACTACGGACGAACTGCACTTCACCGGTAACTGCCTCAAGGGCTCGCGACCCATTCTCTCCTTCGACGCCACCTTCGAGTCCGCGCCTCACCTGCAGGTGATCAAGGAGCTGCTAGCACAGACATTCGGCGTGCCCAAAGGGGCGCGCAAGTCAAAGCCCTTCGTCGACCACGTCATGGGTTTCACGGTCGCAGACGGCAAGGTGTGGGTCCGGTGCTACCAGATCAACGAAACGGCGGACAACAAGGCGCAGGCGCTGCCCGAGGGCGATGTTCCGGAAGCCGAGGCGCCCAAGCGCGGCGAGACGAGCATCGGTCTGGTAGAGATTGGCCCGCGCTTTGTGCTGACGCCTATTGTCATCCTCGAGGGCAGCTTCGGCGGGCCCGTCATCTTCGAGAATAAGGAATTTGTCTCGCCGAATGCAATTCGCGCCGATTTGATCAAGAGCAAGGCTGGGCGGTTCAATCGCCGTGCTGAGGCGGAGACACAGAGCCGGGTCAAGCGTGGCGCTTTTGGTCTCACGACGCATGGAGGAACAAAGGCCGAGCGGGATCCGCTGGATAACCGGGAGCTGTTTGCGTGATCGGGGAGCATGTAGGATAATACCCAAGATGAGAGTCAGGCATCAGTGCGGCGTTAGGGGCGGTTGGTCGGGCTTTTCCAAGTAGGGCGACAGGGCGTTTCCCTTTCCTTTAGTATTCGTCATGGCGTCTTCGATACTGCGTGCGTACTCGGCCGTGACGTTGCCTTCGACCCGTGCGCGCTGCACCCCGCGGAGCTGCCGGAAGGGCTCGAGGATGGACTGTCTGTGTGGCCGCCGTGCTGCTCCGCCGGCTCCAGTCCGTCTGTCACCCGCACCCATTGGTTGCAAGTAGTCTTGGCAAAATGAAGCTCAACACGAGGCCTATCACGATGTCAATACCCTCAAAGCCTCAAACGCCTGTATCTCTATGCGACGACCAGATATAGAACTGAAATTTTGCCAAAACTTTCGCATAGACTGGATCTATCGCGTGTCTAAATTTGATAAGGCTGGAATACTCGTACATTAAGAAAATGCGACATATATCGTAGCACGCCTTCAAGCGCGAGCATCTCGATGCGCAAGTACGCTAGCGATATAAAAAGACTTGGACGCGATAGAGCCCGTCGGGCTGCATCTAAGGATTGTGTTTCATATGTGTAAGACATTGTTGTGGTGCCACTCGGCAATTTCGGTTGATTGCAGTCTGATTAAGCGTGGCAAGCTGCAAGCATGAGGCTTTTGAGATCTCACGATATCACGTGGACCCATGACCCCCAGCGACGAACCCCCGCTTGCGCCACAGCCTACGCCACAGTTTGGACCCTTCCAAAGACGCGAGCAAGAGAAGGGATACGTGTCACAAGGGCTCAGTACCGGCAAAGGTTTTGAGAATGTCTGAAGTTGTTTGCTTGGGGATGGAGGAAGACAAGAGTAATACTGTGCAAATATCCTCCATCATGGCGTGGTCCTGACAGTTGGCCCTGAGCCCTGGACGCTCTGCGAGCCCTCGGGGCGCTCCTGCGAGCCCTTGGGGCCTGCACCACAGGTGAGCCTGGGAGTTCCGTGACATGCGCTCAAAGAGCATGACTTCTACACCTTAAAGGTAACCAGCGGCGAACAAGATGCATATAAACTTGAAGAAGAAGTAGGAGCATCATGTTAAACGTTAGAAAGGAGTATTTGAAGTCAAGAAAAGCAGTTGATTGCGGTTGCACAACTTGAAGAGCTATTGTGCGTCGTTTAAATAGAGTTTTTTGCGGAAGCTTGGTAGTGGGGTTGTTACCATACCCTTTTTGGCTTAGATTAAGCAGGGGGGGATGAACGGCCGCTCCTGAGCCCTGAAGGGAACGACAATTGTCGGCACAATAGGAACATAACGTTAATATGTGTCATCTCAGAAGGATATCCAGAACTCAGATCGGCAACAGCGACCATGCTCAAGCAGCAGCTTTCTTCACCCCAACCTCATCCCAAGCATTCCTAACAAGCCCCGCCGCCTGCTCGCCCAGTAGCTCCCGGGCCACATCGACAGTGGCGTCAGCAAACTCGACAAAGGTGCAGGTCGAAGACACGCGTTTCCCCTTCAACACCGTCCACCAGACCTTTCCCGCCGTCTCCCAGCAGTAGCCGCCGAGCGACTCCGCCGCTAGCACGAAGGCGCGGTTAGGCACGCCGGAGAACGCGTGCACGCTCCCGTGGTCGTACACATTCCAGCGCACGTGCTTGGTCTTGTAGGCTTCGATCTCGGCCCAGGAGGCCGGTTGCGGGTCTTTGCCAAACTGCGAGGAAGTGGTCAATGATCGGTAGAGATGAGAGTGAGATTCTCCCTTCTGGCTCACATACCTTTGGGTCGTCGTATGCCGTGCCTGGAAATTTCATATTGCGGAGGGCGATGCCCTTGACGCCGGGCATCAGAGAGCCCTCCCCGATGAGCCAGTCGGACTCGGCCGTCGTCTTCTTGTCCGCCCACAGGGTGACCATCATGCCGAAAGCGTCCGAGACGTGCTCGTTCAGAGCACCGGACTCTCCTTCGTACTCGAGGGGGCATATGTACTCGGTGACGGCATGCTTCAGCGCAGTCAGCTATAAGTCATCTCTCTGCGCTCTGCGCTGTCGGGGCAAGGAGAGGTCACAAACCGCCATCTCGTGGCCTATGATGTCTAGACAGGCGGTGAAATTGTACAGATTGCTGCCGCCGTCGCCGTAAATCATCTGTCTCGCCAAATCACCCACCCACTGTGCGTTCTGGTAGCCGTTCTCATAGTGGATCGAGCTGATAATGGGGGCGCCAAGATCGTCGAGGAAGTTGTAGCCGAAGACCTGCTGGTAAAACTCGAGCACCATGGCGCTATTGTCATATACCTGGTTTGCGTGCTCGTCCGGAACGGGTGGATCGCCTTCTGACCTCACTAGGGTGCCGGGTAGCAGCTTGTAGGTCTCATCGCTGCGGCCGTTAATCTGGACGATATTTTTCATGTCGAATATCCGGCGTTGTAGTTTGCTCGACGTCGCGGCGTCATTCACGGTGGGCGAGCTCGTCGCGAGGTCGCCCTGAAGCTTCTGGTTGATGTTTAGCGTCCGTTTTGCAAGCTCCCGACTAGCCTCATCTGATTGTTGCGAAGTCGCGACATGGTCAAGCAGCTGGTCCGGCACGAATCCTTGAAAAACTGGCCGCTGCTCAGATGATGACTCGCTGGACTCAGCAATTTTGGCCTTCAAGTGATGTCTGCGCCTGGTCCGGACATGAGAACTATGGGTCAACGTGTTCAAGGCCATGCGCCGAGTCTCCGGATCTTCGCTTGTTGCAAGAGCATCAAGAAGGTGAGGCGAAACAATACTTTGGCCCGGACCGTTCATTTTGTTCAGCGAATCAGGCAGAGAGGGCAAAGTAGAGCTGTAGACCTTCCTTATTGACCGGGTCACACCGCACGACGACTGAACAGAGTCCAAATTCCCAAGTAAACTCGATGCCAGCACTAGGAGTCTTGCTTTGTTATCAACTAGGAATGGTCCACCAGAAGACTTGCTCCGGGAATAGGTGGACCAAATCAGGCCGCAGACGTCCAGCAGGGGTCGAGAGCTTCCCCGCAGCCAGTCGTGAGCTGAGCTCGAGATTATTTTGCCAGAAGGAGCATCGACATGACCGTTTTAGGGTACTTCTTCGCCGAAGCATCTAGACTCTGCATCAGTACCTGTCGGCGTCTCAAATGTGGCAGGCCGGTGCAGGCCGGGGCGAGCCGCTGTTGCCGCGTCGGGCAGCATGCAGCTGAAAGGCAGGCTGAGCACGATGGCTGGCTGACGATGAGTCTAGACTCTCCTCCCGATGTCCTCGATTAGCATGGTACCTTAAATCGGAACATCACAGCGTACCGTAGAAGTGGTTTGCCGGTTTCTACGTGGCTGGATTGTACTGCGGACAGATCGGAACGGTCTGGTCAGGGCTCATTGTCCACATGTCCTGGATGAGCAGATGAGACTTTTAGGTGGGTCACCGTACATAGAGTATGGCCCTAGTGCTGTGCATGAAGCTCAGCTAAGGCGTCGAGCTGAAGGAAGCAGGCAACGACCTGAAGGAAGCGTTTCTGCAGTTAGGGTTCGGCACCTGCGCATAATGCTGTATCGGATTCTGCGCAGTGAAAGAACCCACGGTCTGGAGAGGCCGATTAGGGAAAGTTGGTTGGTTGAAGACATGCTGTCGACTCGTCTTTCAGCTTCTCCGTTCATGGACTTGAAAGTCCGTTAGCGCTCAGACTACGGATCACACACCTGAGAAACGGAAGTCCGGGGCACATGACCATGGAAGTGATGATATCGTCTCTTTGCCTTTCAGCCAGCCACAGCAGTTAACCTAAGCTGCAAGCCAGTTCTATGCCAGTCGGTTGTGAGCAGTTTTTCAGGGGTGACCTCTAATACCGGAGCTGAATCCAATGCAAGTTGGTCAGACAGCCTCAAGAAGGGTAGCGCGAGCGATGAGACCCTGTTACCGATAGCAATTTTACACTATGCTATGATGGGGTACGGGAAGGTGCGTTGGGTAGTACTCCGTAGTGGGCATCATTTCTACGCATACCCGTACTGAGGTACTAGCTACGTAGTATTTGGCAGGAAGAGTGGGGCAACGTATTTCAATTAAGCTTCCGGGAGCTAACCTAGCGGCGGGTTGAACCTTACGGTAGGAAAACGCGGCAACGCACGAGGATTTACCATATCTCAGCTGGGCTCAGACGGTGGCGCACCTCCTGTGGGGGTGGGGAATTCTTGGCTGGTGGTCCTGCGAAGTGCGCCTCCGCGGTAATCCCCCGCACGACGTGCGCCACCGTCCGAGCCCCAGCTGAGATAACGAAGATGCATTTCAACGGCTTGCATTCTGAGTGGTTCTGATTGATCCTTTGGCTTCTCCGGTAGTCTAGAACTGAGGAGGACGGCAGCTGCGACAGCAAGCCACAATTCAAGCGCTCCATGTCAGAACAATCCATGTCAGAACATCCATGTCAGAACATCCATGTCAGATATCTGACTGTTATCTCGGTACAGCCGGTAGGTATCTACGTACCCAGTTACCCCGCAGAATGGATGATGCTTGAACTAGGAGGAGAACTCCAAAGGGACTCTGGGCTTCGTTGTGCGACGAGTGCTCCGGAAGCAGATATGAGGAGAAAAGTCTGGAGAGGACTTGCTGTGGCGGACATACCCTGAATTTCTAAGGGAAAATTATATATTGAGCCCTTTCCACCCATCGAGACACGATATCGGAATCCTCTGCAGCAGCCTCTCACAGGACTTCCTGATCAATACAAATATCTACTGTCGAACAATCATACACTCTTCTGAATTTAGGCCCTCAACCTCCACTTCCAAGATGCGTCATCTCAGCGACGGACAGTGTCCAGCCCAGTGGAAGCCGAAGTGTCATCCTCACGCGGTCGACCCACCTAAAAACCCCCCCCCACCACCGCCTCCGGTCGTGATTGGTAAGACGTTCAACGTCATCTATCTGGTCGACGAGCACGATGTCACCAATGTGCAGAGAGTCCAGCGTGTGAACAGCGACGGTACCTTGCCGTCAACGATCCGGCAGCGGTATGCCTGGCATTACCCGGTGGCCAACATCAACACCTTCAATCTCTATGAGGCTCCAGACACGATCTACCTGGACCCCAATATCGCCACTCCCGGCACCGCTTTTCGCTGGGAAGGTTTCATGTTCGGTAAGTCTCGAGACCTTGATTCTTTTCCGGGGCAATCAGGCGACTGACCTCGGACTACGTGCTCGTCCACAGACATTCCCGCGGGCGATAAATGTTGCAGAGCCTGCATCATGTCTGGCGCCGACACGGCCTCGGATGGGTCGCTTACATCATCGATCATAGACCCGATGACTAAGAAGGAGATCAAGGTCGATCGTGTCGTCGGTTTCTGCGCCTCGTATGATAATAAAACCGCTTACGGGCCCATCGCCCAAATCCGTCGGGATGACCAGTACCGGTGTCTGGCGACAGGGGCTGACTCAAAGGGCAAAAAGTTGGCCTGGCACTGCGCCTACTACATCACCGCCGCGACACCCACCAAGCCCACCACCTTCACGGGCGTAACGACGGTGGCACAGGAACCCGGCAACCCAGACGCGCAGAGCGCAGATGCGTCGAGCGCAGACGCGCTCAGCCCGGAAGAACTCCAGCAGGAGTACAAGGAGACCGAGATGTACGACACGCTTATGGACAAGAATGTTGATCCATCTGTCAAGGTTGGTGACGAGGAATGGGGACAAATGCTCTTTGCCATGGACACTTCCCAACTTGCACCCTCCAAGCTCGACGACACCGATAGCGCCACTGACCCACCGGAACCTGGCACTTGAAAGGAGTCTGCCGCGTCTTCGGAGCGGTCCATTGCTTGGAAATGAGGAATTTGGTTATGATTTAAGGACACGCAGACGTGCTCGCTCATTGGCCACTCGAGATATGATGTTTCAGTGGGCTAACACATGTGAAATCTTTGGGTTTATTGACGGCCTGAACGTACCATTCTTTTGAAATTGTTCTGGAATTGTTGGAACTGGCCGGCTTACTGTCTTTCATCGATAGTCTGATTTCAATATGCGAGGCGGTTCTTTTCTTGAAATGATCTGGCATGATTTGCGCGTGAATAGCCGGGCTCCTCAATTATGCCCTCGCCGGTCCAGTCTTCGCGCCACTCGCGGCTCTTCTCAGTCAATCGCTTTACGCTGCCGAAGAGTCCGGCCTAAACACCTTCGATGGGTGTGCGGAAGGTGAATGCCCGTTGAGGGCTGATGACGCCGATGGCCTGCAGCTGCGCAGGACGTCGACGAAGGCGCACACCTACGCCTGCACGCCGACTGGCTTCTCTAAGTAGGGCGACAGGGCGTTTCCGTCCTTAGTCTTCGTCATAGCGTCTTCGATACTGCGTGCATACTCGGCCGTGACGTTGCCTTCGACCCGTGCGCGCCGCAGCCCGCGAAGCAGCTGGAAGGGCTTGAGAACGGATTGCGTATGTGGTGCTATAGTGCTGCTGCATCTGTCCCCCGGCCCGTATATCACCCACATGTGCACGAGGATTAGATCATGGTTGCACACCCGCAGGACGTCGATGAGGGCGCTCACCTGCGCTCGTACGACCGCCGTCACACCTTCCCCGTCGCAGTTGTACATCACCATCCCCTTGTAGTAGTCTGGATGCCAAAGTGTGATGAAGAAGCGGCGCATTAGCGCCAGTACTCGAGGAGAGAAACGAGAGGGAAAGG
Source organism: Trichodelitschia bisporula (assembly GCA_010356995.1). Lineage (NCBI taxonomy): Eukaryota > Fungi > Ascomycota > Dothideomycetes > Phaeotrichales > Phaeotrichaceae > Trichodelitschia > Trichodelitschia bisporula. The sequence goes on along the minus strand of ML996688.1, from coordinate 1,808,965 downwards.
GGAGGTACAAGAATGAACTGAAGCCGGAGGAGAAGTTAATTGCGAGGCGGAATGCGGTGCTGCTGAAGGTGAGGTCTATTTCGAAGGTGGAGTGGGAGTAGAGGTGCGTGAGGGTTTCGAGGGAGAGTTGTTGCGAGGTGGAGAGGAGGCCGATGTGGCCGGGGTGCCAGGTGGTGAGGAGGCTGTGCGAGGTGGGGAGGAGGCTGTGCGAGGTGGAGAGGAGGCTGAAAGTTGATAGATTGTTGTCGCAAGGGAGAGTGTGCGGCAGCAGGTGTGCGTAGATTTTGGGGCGGAGTTCTGGGTGGTTAGTTTGACCTTGGGGAGCGCGAGGCTGCGTACCGAGGGGGAGGCGGAGGAGAGGTGGGAGGCGCGGGGGATCGGAGTCGGGGTCGGGTTCGGCGTGGTGGGGCATTTTTTGAGAGGACGATATTGAAGCTGTGGACTTCGAGGGAGTTTCCGATTGCTTGTGTGATGAGATGTCGTGGAACTGGAAAGGCTGAGCGTGCGGAGTGGATGTCGGGGCGCCAAGGCGGGCGGGAAGCGGGATTCGGGCCGGCGCGGCTTAGCGGGATGACCGGGGGTGACGATACGACAGTTGGCGGTGAGGGATTGGCGATACGGTACGCGCGCGTGTGCTCCGATAAGCAGGAGATAGCTTGCGGCTCAGTGGGCGTTTATTCCTAGGCTCTGTCGTTTGAGAGGGTGGTTGAGACGTTTGTATGTCGCTGGTGGTCGTGGTTCATATGTACGGAGTACGGGTAGCGGAATTCAGATGTGGAGTCCGTAAGTGATAGCTAGAGGTAATGATGGTCCTCTATCACAATCTTTTCAATGACGCATCCAAGCATCCTAATCTCGCACCCGCAGAGAGCTTTCCCCAAAACATCTCCAGAACGCATAAACTCCTTGCGTCCGCATGCCACCAAAGCCAAAGAAGTAAGATGTCACGGCACGGCGAAACTCTCTGCCGCGTCGCCAAGCGTCCGGGATCCTGGAGCCAGCAACACCATTTCCTGGCTCATCTCGTCACCTCCTCCCTTTCCTCTCTTGTTAGCCACAGCAACCATGATACGTTTGCGAGGACCCGGCCTACGCGGCCAGACCAATGGTCCCTTTACGAGCTCGAATCCCTCCTCTTTATATAGCCCCAACGTCGGGGTGTTCGTTGTTTGAGTTTCCAAGTTCGCACGCGCTACTACTTGCTCACCTGAACGAGCAAGTGTAGCGTTCATTCTCTAGATCCACGACAAAATGGCCTGGGAAAATGATCTCCGCTCCCTCTCCCTCTCGGACATCGAGTCAAAAGACCTCACTCACATCATCGAATCCACCGAACTCCCCGCCTCCTCACTCACCCCCACTGCTACCCCAACCTCCTCGCCACCTCTGGACCTCCTCCCCACCGAAATCATAACCCAAATCTACCTCTCCCTCCCCACCCTCCCCTCCTGCCTCGCCCTAGCCCGCACCTGCCACCGCCTCTCCGCAATCTTCTCCTCCCGCAAACTCGCCATCCTCGAGCGCGCCGCCGAGGCCCAATACGGCCCGCTCCCCGACCTCACCCAGCTCCTCACACATAACGCGTCGCAGCCGCCGCACGTTCCGCGCGCAACGCCCTTTTCCCTCGCTCTCCTGGCCCAAATCGCGGCCACGGGTACGGTGGCCGAGAAGTGGGCTACGCTCTACCCGTTCAAGAAATGGAAATTGAATCCTGCGTCCAGGAGGCTGTTGACGCCTGAGGAGCGCCGGAGAGTTCGTGCTGCTGTTTATCGGCTCTGGTTGTACACACGCGCGTTCCACACCCGGTCCACGCCGCGCGAGCGCCGTATGGCGCCGGAGGCGGTTGCGGCGAGGGCGAGACTGCTTCATAATTACAGCACGGCGGAGTTGGCGGATATGGCGGATGTGCAGGGCGTGGTGCGCGAGGTGGTGCAGGGGAATGTGTGTCCGTCGAACGGGGCGGTGGCGCGGAAAGTCCGGAGAAGATGGGGGGATGAGGGCGCGCGGAGCGTGCTGTTTGGGTTCAATATCCATCTGAATTACCCGGCTCCTGCGGGGCCGGGCGCGGGGTTTCCCGCAGATGGGTTTGGGCAGAGGGGGGTCACGGATGAGAGGGAGGGGTTCTTTGCGAGTCATTATTTCCATTCTTCGGCGGTGAGGAGGGCGAGAGCGGCGAAGTATGCGCTGAGTGGGGAGAGTGATCCTGGGGGCGAGGGGTGGGGGGATGAGGTGGGACACTACTATGTGGTTGAGGATATGCTTAAGCTTGATCCGGGGCAGATTATGTGGCTTAAGGAACATGCGCCGAGACGGGCGATGGTGGAAGGCTTTGTTAGGGGTTTGGGGGAGTGGTTTGAGAATAATGGGCAGACGTTTGGGGGGACGTTGGAGTGGGTGTTGGGGGAGAGGGGGGTGCCTGCGAAGGAATTTTGGGGGGTTGTTGAGGCAGGATTTGGGGATGGGGAGAGGGAGGGGGGGGGGTTGGTGATGGGTTGAGGAGGGAGTTGGGGTTGAATATTAGAAGAGGAGTTGATGTTGAATTGAGCGTCCTACGACATATTGCGCTGCCTTCCAGATATGGAAATGGATCTCGTGACTTGTGACTTGTTGGTCTCAGCCCTACAGCGACGCCATCTGTCTGCTGTGGGACGAAGGGCTTCGAAGAGTGATGTCGAGTCTTTTATGCATATTTGACCACATCACAAGTAAATCAGTGTCGACTGCCAGACCTCGGTGGTTACAAGGTTCAGTGGCACAATCACACCCCCCCATCACCCCTCGCACACGACTCCGTGCCACGATACCGGCCCGGAGACGTAGCACCGGGCGGCACTGTACTCGGGACACAAGTCGACTGGGTCGAGGATTATGCCGAGTCCAAAATGGGGGACTTGAAATGCTTTCCTCGCGATGAGAATCATGAGCGAAGAGGTTGGAGCAAGCACCACATTCGCATTGCGGTGTTGAGCATATGGTGGAATATCGGTTTGGGCAGTGATGTACGATACGTTGAATTGAGAATACGAGGTATGACTCCGCTCTCCTTGCGCGTGGGCGCGTGATTTGGGGATACGAGCGTGCTGGGGTTTTTGGGGAGGGGGTGAGTGAAGGGGTGAAGGGGGGTGAAGGGGAGAGGACTCGACGATGGCACCTTCGAAATTCAAATAGACGTTGAGGATGGCACTTGGTGGAGCGGGAATCACGATCAGCCCGGAGCTAACACCGCATATCAAGGCCAATGCGCACGAGCAGAGGCCATGACGGTTTTGTAGCGGAGACGTCATGCCTGTTGTCTGTCAGCGGAAATGGAGGTGCGGGGATTGGTGCGATGGCGGTGTGTGACGGCGGGGAGAAGGCTTCGGCATTGTACTCGGTCTGTGACACCGGGTCGGTTGACAAATGTGTTTAGACGGAAGGGATGTGGCTAATAAGGGATTGCGCAGAGAAAATCGTGCGCACTTTCCTTCGTGATAGCCGGAATATCAGTTTCCATCCGCGCGCTTCGTACTGGACTGTACTCCGAGCCCCGAGCCCGTGTCCTATCAGGCCGCCCGTTCCCGCTCGGTGCAGGTCGGCTCTGCGTCCCGCGGCTGAATCCTTGCCGCTGCCGGGGTTGGAGCCGGGATTGTGCGTCTGAGAAGGGAGTGCGGTGTCGGAATTGAGATGGAGGGGGGGGAGATCTGGTGGGAGTTTTACTAGGAGAAGAAGATTTTTCATTGTTCACGATGATGATTATGATGGTTATGATGATGAGAGAATTGCCAGTGGCGACGGTGAGCGTGCGATGTTACCGCTTGATGGAGATGGTGGTGAGAATTGAGAGCGGGGCGGTGAATGGAGGGGATATGGGCATTATCGTGCCCCGCTGTGTGTACGACGGGATAAATTGCCCGTTGCGCAGATGCATAACGACCCTCATCCATGTCCCATGTGAAGTGTATCTGACTGTTTATCCACCCTCCCCTGCATTGACGACAGATAGTGTACATGAAGTCCATCTGCAGATGCGTGGGATACTACCGAGGCCACCCGGCAAACGACAAAGGATGGAGACCTTGCGGGGACCTGGCTAAGGATAGGGCTAGAGCAGTAGGCCGCGATCCGGATGAAGAAGAGGTGGGGTTGAAAGAGGCAGCCGAATTCAAAGTATCGTGCTAGGACTTGAGGTGCAGATGGTCTTGCAGAAGGACTTGCAGTAGCTCGCGAAGCTTGTGAGCTTGGCCCCGCACATATGCCTGAGGCGAATGCGGTCGGGATGCCTGTTTGACGCCTCAACCCAGAAGATCCATTTTCAAGCTTCTTGCATCGCCCTCTCCCTCCCCCCCGTTTCCTACTGTAAATCAACACACAATCTTCCCCCCAACTCCTCTCCTTCCCACCATCACCGCTGGAGCATGCTCAATGCCTCCTCTTTCTCGATAGCCCATTCGAGCATGTTTGCCCACTGCCGGTCGCCGCTCTGGCGCCTCGATGACTTCACGCGTTGCTTCCAACTTGAGTGAGTCCGGCTGTTACTCTTCTCGCCTTATCGATGATGGCTAACATTACCACCACTACAGCTACTTACTAACCCTTCTTCCGCTTCTCGTCGCTTCCATATCGCTCGTCTATCTCACTGTTCAGATCATCACTTCCATCCGCTCCCACCACCACGCCGGCTACAAGCCCCTCCACTCGCACGCCTGGGACAATGCCACGCCCTACATTGCCACGGCCAATGACGAGGACGACGTGGACGATACCTTGGACGAGTCCGCGCGCGACGAGGAAGTCACTCTACATCGCGTCGCGACCCACGATTCCGTCATCGACACTAGCCGGCCCCGCTTCGAGACGCTGCTCGTCGTCGTCGAGGAGATCGCCGTGCTCACACAGCTGGGCGTACACGCCGTCATCTTCTTGAGCAATGCCTGGGGCCACCGCGGACGCGTTGCGGCTATTTCTATGCTTGCCGTCTGGGCGTATATTGCGGCCCTTGCATCTGGTCGCCTTCTCTTTTCGACCCGTGCGCTGCACTGGTCTTTCTATCGTCTCTGGTACCACACGGCTTTCCTGTACTGTGCGTTGTGGCTCATCAGCGGACTCACATTCCGCTCCGCGCTCGTCCATCCGCGCTCCGGACAGGCGCAGACTCTGTGCATTGTCGACTTTTCCTTGACCAGTTTGCTGGCGGCGATTGCGCTCACCAGCCGCAAGGGCAACAAGGCCGTCCGTCTCGAGTACGAGGGCGATCTTAAGCCTAGTGAGGAGCAGACGGCGAGCGTTTTCTCTCTGGCGACGTTTGGTTGGGTTGATGCCATCGTTTGGCAGGGGTATAGGAAGGCGTTTGAAATGGCCGATGTCTGGAACCTACCGCCGCGCGACAAGGCTGGTGCGCTGCTCGCCGACTACCGTCAGCTCAAGAAGACGTCTGTCCTTGCATGGCACCTGCTCAAGTATTTCAAGCGTAGTCTCATCATTCAGTCGCTGTGGGCCGCTTTCTCCGGGTTCCTCACCTTTGCGCCGACCCTTCTCCTCAAGGCCATTCTCGAGTATGTCGAGAAGCCGGAGGAGACGCCGCGGAATGCCGCTTGGTTCTATGTTGTCCTGCTTTTCGTGTCTGGTTGCGCGGCGGCTCTTGCGGACGGCCAGGCACTGTGGATCGGGCGCAAGGTGTGCATCCGCATTCGCGCTGTCATTATCGGTGAAATCTACGCCAAGGCGCTGAAGCGGCGTGTGTCTGCCCAGGGCGACAAGGTACTGGGTGAACAGGGAAAGAAGGCGGAAGGAGATGATAAGGGTCTACTCAAGAAGCTCCTGTCACTCGGCCGCAAGAAGGAGAAGGCGAAGCCGGTAGCTGCGGCGCCGACTGGCAACGAGCAGGTCACGTCTGGAACCATCATCAATCTGATGGCTGTCGACTCGTTCAAAGTCAGCGAGATCTGCGCCTACCTCCATTTCCTGTGGGCGAGTGCGCCGGTGCAGGCTGTTGTGGCCATTACCTTGCTGTATCGCATCCTCGGCTACAGCTCCATCGTCGGTATTAGCATGATGATTATCCTGCTACCGGTGAATCTGCTCATCTCGCGCGAGTTTGCGCGCATTCAGAAGAAGATCCTGGCGGCGACCGACGTGCGCATCCACAAGACCAACGAAGTGCTTAGCAACATTCGCATCATCAAGTTTTTTGCCTGGGAGCCGCGCTTCATGGACAACGTCAACCAAACGCGCAGCCTGGAACTCAAGCTTCTGCGCTGGAAGTACGCTATGTGGTCCATGGCTGCTATGCTGTGGTCCGGTGTGCCGGTTTTGATTACCTTTTTCTCGTTCCTAGTCTTCACCAAGGTTGAACACCGCGAGCTTATCCCGAGTATCGCGTTTACCGCTCTCTCGCTCTTCCAGATCCTGCGCATCCCGCTCGACCAGCTTGCTGATATGATTGCTCATGTGCAGGAGTCTAAGGTGTCCGTGGACCGCATCGAGGAGTTCCTCGCTGAGCCGGAGACGGAGAAATACGAGCAGCTGAAGGATGACGCGGTTGATGCGGATGGAAATCCGAATATCGGCTTTGAGCGCGCGACTTTTTCGTGGGGCGCGAACACGGAGCTTGTACACGGTGCATCGACTCCGGTCGAGGACGAAGCGTTCCGGTTGTGGGATATGAACGTCAAGTTCAAGCCCGGTGGCCTGAATGTTGTTGTCGGCCCGACGGGCGCGGGCAAGACCTCGCTTCTGCTCGCGCTGCTCGGCGAGATGACACTCATCAAGGGCAGCGTGTATTTGCCTGGTGGCCGCCGCAGCCGCGAGGATGTGCGTCCTGACGCCGATGGCCTGTCGGATTCGGTCGCGTACTGCGCGCAACAGGCGTGGCTGGTCAATGACAACATCAAGAACAATATCACTTTTGCAACACCGTGGGATGCGAAGCGGTATGCCGACGTGGTCAAGGCTTGCAGTTTGGAGCGAGACCTGGAGATTCTGGATGCGGGCGACGAGACGCTTGTTGGCGAGAAGGGCGTCACGCTTTCGGGCGGCCAGAAGCAGCGCATCTCGTTGGCGCGTGCGCTGTATTCGCGGGCGCGCTACGTGCTGCTTGACGATGTGCTCTCGGCCGTGGATACCCATACTGCGGAGTGGATTTTCGATCATGCGATTATGGGCAACGCGCTAATGCGCGGCCGCACCTGCATCATGGTCACGCACAACGTGTCCCTCGCGCTGCCCAGGGCCGATTTCGCCGTCGTAATGGACAACGGCCGCGTCGTCGCCCAGGGCGATCCGGACTCCGTCGCCGACACGGGGCTCCTCGGCGAGGAAGTCGACACCAAGAGCGGTGCGCCGTCGCGCGTGGCCTCGCAGGCGAAGCTACCGGTCGAAGAAACGAACGGCAGGGCAAATGGCAATGGCAACGGGACGGTGAACGGTGCTACGAATGGCACGGCTAAGGCGGATGCCGTGTCTGCGGCTTTGGTGCAGCAGCAAGCGGAAACGCGCGCCTATGGGAGTGTCAAGATGGGCATTATCGTGCTGTACTTGCGCGCTATGGGCCCGTGGTGGTTCTGGCTCGCGGCTATGTCGACGTTCGTTCTGCAGCAGGCCTCGTCCGTGGCGACGAATGTGTGGATCCGCGAGTGGGCAAATGCGTATGCGCCGGACGTGGAGTCATCGGGCTTGACTCACGCGGCGTATTTTGCCGGGCAGGGCGCGAGGCTCCCGCCTGGGACGTGTAATCTGCCTGTGCCGTTGAAGCGCGAGAGTCCGAATCCGGCGTTTACGCTGAATGTTGCGCCGATGGGCGTGTTTGGCGCGCATCCGGCTGTGGATAACGATTACTACCTCGGTGTGTACGCGCTGCTCGGCATCGGGTTTATCATCATCACTGGCTTGCGCGAGGTGATTGTGTTCGGTGGGTCGCTCGCTGCGTCACGGCGCATACACCAGCGGCTTATGGAATCGGTGATGCGGGCGCGGTTCCGCTTTTTCGACCAGACACCGCTGGGACAGATTATGAATCGGTTCTCCAAGGACGTGGAGGCGATTGATCAGGAAGTTGCGCCGATTGCGCTGGGCGTCGTGCACTGCATGGCGAGCATCGTCACCATCGTCATCCTGATCAGTGTCATCACGCCCGGTTTCCTGATCGCTGGCGTCGGCATCTCGGTGCTGTACTACCTCATCGGCGCGTTTTACATCAACTCCTCCCGCGACCTCAAGCGCCTCGAGTCCGTGCAGCGCTCCCCGCTTTACCAGCAATTCGGCGAAACGCTCAGCGGCATGACCACCATCCGCGCCTACGGCGACCAGCGCCGCTTCATCCGCGAAAACCTAAACAAAATCAACGCCCACAACAGACCATTCATCTTCCTCTGGGCCGCGAACAGGTGGCTCGCCTTCCGCGTCGATGTCGTGGGCGCACTGGTCGGTTTCTTCGCCGGCGCGTTCGTGGTGCTGAATACGGGGAGGATCGATCCCGGTGCTGCGGGTCTGGCGCTCACGTACGCGGTTACGTTTACGGAGAATGTGCTCTGGTTTGTGCGGTGCTATGCGAGTAATGAGCAGAATATGAACAGCGTGGAGAGGATTAAGGAGTATCTGGATGTGGAGCAGGAGGCGCCGGCTGAGGTGCCGGAGGGGCATCGACCGCCGATGGGTTGGCCACCGGCTGGTGAGGTTGTGTTTGAGAATTATTCGGCGAGGTATCGGCCGGATTTGGAGAGGGTGCTTAAGGGGGTGTCCTTTAGTGTTAAGCCGGGGGAGAAGGTGGGGATTGTGGGGCGGACGGGCGCGGGGAAGAGTTCCCTTGCGCTTGCGCTTTTCCGTGCGCTCGAGGCGGATGAGGGGAGGATACTCATTGATGGGGTGGATATTTCGACTGTCGGCCTCAGGGATCTGCGCGAGGCGATTGTCATGGTACCGCAGGGTGAGTTCCGCGCTTCGAGGGTTGGATTGTGCTGATGCCTTCAGATCCGACGCTGTTCACGGGAACTATTCGGTCCAATCTGGATCCATTCGACGCCTTCACCGACGAGCAGATCTTCGACGCGTTGCGCCGCGTGCACCTCATCGGCGAAACGAATACCCCAGCGACCACGCGCCCGACTACGCCTGCTGCGTCCACCGTCCCGCTGATCACGATCCAGGACTCGCCGCTTAGTTCCCCGGCCGCTGTGGAGGCGGAAGACGAAGGCGAGGCCGTACACGCCGGCACCGGCACCGCCACGCCCGGCACCACGCAAGGCGAGAACAAAAACCCATTCTTGTCTTTGCAAACCGCGGTCTCTGAATCCGGGCTCAATCTCTCCCAAGGGCAACGCCAACTCCTCTGCCTCGCTCGCGCACTCCTCAAACAGCCCCGCGTCCTCCTCATGGACGAAGCCACAGCCTCCATCGACCGGGCCACGGATAGCAAGATCCAGAATGCGCTTAGGGAGGCAGATGGAGGTTTGGGGGGGACGACGACGTTGACGGTTGCGCATCGCTTGGGGACTATTGTGGATTATGATCGCGTTGTGGTCTTGGAGGCGGGGGGGGTGGTGGAGTGGGGTGCTCCGTGGGAGTTGTTGAAGGTGGAGGATGGGGTGTTTAGGGGGATGTGTGAGAGGAGTGGGGAGGGGGGGTTGTTGAGGGAGAGGGCTAGGAAGGCGGGGGAGAGGGCTGCGGCGGTGGCGCGGGAAGGAAATGGGGAGGGGAGTGGGATGGGTGGGGAGAGGGAGTAGTTCTAGTGCTATTGGGATTAGGGCACTGTGTATAGGGCGTTTTGAGGTGGGGCATTATTCGTTTAGGCCTACGGGCGCAGGGATATTGTGAGGTGCAAGACTGTTCGCTTTTTTGAGTGTGTGGTTCCTGGTCCTGCTTTGCGTGTGTTGTGCGTGATCGCAGTGGGGTGTTGCTGGCTGTGGAGTGGGTGTGGTCTTTAGTTCTAGCATCTCGTTGCGAGTGCGGTGCGCGGGAGCGGGCTGCCTGTGTGTTGCGTGGTGGTCCTTGGTCGGCTTTATGTGTCGGGTGCCTTGTGCCAAGGGACATTGTGTATGTGTGGGGCTTGAGGGGGAGGGCCGGTGGGTGGTGGTACAGTAGGTTACGACAGACATGAATGAATGCAGACTGATATTGCAGACATTGTCAGACCAACTACTCCAAATGGACGACATCGAAACCCTCAGGTCTCGATCCTATCCCATCCTAACTCCCTATCCGCCCTTCAACTATATCCCAACGCCGTTCCGCTTGATTGCACATATCCAACTCCTTTGTCAACTGCCGGCCAATCATCACCTTCATCCCCACGTTGCGCCATATTGGTCGATGTGCACCTCTCCAGCCCTTCATTCACCAGGCGATAAAATCCTCACTGTCCCACGGCAGCGGACCCTGTGGGGGAGGGCGCGGGGTGGGGGAGGGAGTGTTGGGGGGGTAGTGCCGCTGGAGCTGGCGGTGTGTGGCCATGGCTGTCGGACGGGTGGGGGGTGGGTGAGGGTAGCGATAGGCCAGGGCTGAAACCTGGCCCTGCTTGGGTGTGAGGGGGTGATTCGCATGAAGGCGGTGGAAGGGTGGCTTACGGTGTTCTGGGGTTGTGGGTGGTGTGCTGAAGTGGGAGATGGGAGAGAACGGCACTTGGACTAAATGCTTCAACCACCGGCATTGGAACAAAGCCTATGTATACGCGTCCCCCGCGGTGCGAACCGTAGCTCACACCCTCAGACATACCCCATTCCAGTCTGGCGCGTGGCGACGGAGCCGGAGTCGGAGATGGAGATGTCGCTGGCCACAGGTGGCCGAACAGCCGAATGTGTACGGCAACAGTTCTATCCTGGCGGAGGAATGCCGTGCGTGGTGATATACAACAAGGCTCAACTGGCCCGTGTACGGGTATACAATATGGTAATTGTGAAAGAAGTTAATGAAAGACGGGGAGATGGAGAGGACAAGAGGAAGAGAGGTTTAAATGCACGATGCTGGGTATCCTCTTTTGCTCCTTCCTTTCTGTCATACTCGTGTTACAGCATGGCCCTGCTTACGGAAGAGTGCTCCTTCCATAACCACATTACGTAGCATGTCGGTAAACGGGATGCCGAAATAGTCTTCGGCCCTGCCGTTCGCACGGCCTGGAGAGGCAACGGCTGAAGCCGTGGAATTTGCTGCTTTTCAAGGGCCGTTGTGCATCACGGAGTCAGGACGGAGTCAGGGAAGTCCGAGTCCGTGCCCGCAGGATCGCCGGCTGGGCTGGGGTTAGATATTGTAAATTTTATCTGCACGTCACACCACAGAGGCAAGGCGGGGAAGCCACGCGTCGTAAGGCTGAAAGAATGGGAGAGGATGCTCGCTTAGGCTCGCCTATATTCGCTTAGACCTGAGGGCGTGGTGACTGGTTGAATAGATAGGATGAAGGGCGAGCGACTATTAGTACATAATTCCATAAATCTATAATTACATTTGAGAATCGAGCAGGCGGCCCTGGGGGGGCCGTAGCGCAGCTGCAAGTTGCGGTCTAGCCTACATCCCCTCAAGGACGCCTGTTTGATTCTCACACTCGGAGCTTAAAAACCTTTGAGTTTTCTCCTATATCTTACACCCGCTGGTTTTTTTCCTGTGTGCTCACCGAAAGCTAAAAGCTTTGGGTTATCAGTAAAATCGGTTCGCCCGGTTTTCTGGGCTTCAACGGCCGCCGAAGGGCAGCCGCTGAGGACTTCTTTATGTTGGGAAGGCCTTTTTTTTTGATAATGGACATGTTTGTCTTTGGTGGTGGTGTTTGTCTGATGATGGACTCACTAAGGATTATCAGGGCGGGTTTACTGTAGTATTAGGAATTAAGCATGGCACGTTCACATCACAAGAAGCAGAAAGTAGAGTGAAGACGATTTTGGACTATCTACGCGACCGTAAGGCCATACAACCATCCATCACTCCATTTTTGTAAAAAGCCACCATCCTCCGAAACCTGCAATGCACTGTAGAACAAAATCCCTGACTCCCATAAGAACCAGTCCTGCAAATAGCGAGACCGCCGTCCCAATCCGGGTATCAAGAGTCGTGTCGTCGTCCAGCCCATCCAGTCGTAAATCCGCAAACCACATCAACAAAATGACATCCACCGCGCCCACCAAAGTACACTTTTAGCCCAGTTCCGTGACGTTTGCTACCGCTAGTAATGAAACCAGTGCATGCTCCCGCCATTCCCAGTCGCGTGCTTGGTGGATTGCAAAGAATGCTGTAATGTCGATGTCGCACAGGATAATGTGTCGCAAAGGATGATGTATCGCACTTGTGTTTCGTTGCCATCAGAGCTGTCCAATCAGGTCTTAAAGTCCAGATCCGCTTCCGCCAATGTAAAACCGGTGCATGCTGCCGATCGCCCGCCTGTTGGATGTTCTGATGAAAGAGGAAAGAGGAAAGAGAATCGATGGACTAGAGCCGTGCCTCGATGCGCTTGAAGTGTAAGCCCAGAGGCCCATTTCCTTGCGTGTTCGAAGTTTGACTTGAGGTTCAAAGATGCTCTAGAGAGAGTTTCACAGATGTCGTTGGGAGGAAATGTGTCGTTTCAATGTGAAATGTGGTGTGAAAAAGGGGGAGTTGAGTAAGAGAGTTGTGGCCGTGCAGAATCGCTTGCGGATATGAAGATGTGGAAAAGGGTAGAGCGATCTGCGAAATGTGACTAAGCCCAGCGAGGACTTAATCAAGCTTGCCGTTGAAATTCTTATCAATCAGCCTCCGAGCCCGCTCCAGCTCCTCAGTCGAATCGCGCCGCAGCCCATGCTGGTCCAAGAAGTGCTGGAAGAGAGGGTGATTCTCAATTTTGTTGTCTTTACAAATCGTTCCCATAACGGACACCCCGTAATCCTCGCGACGGGGACGGTCCAGCATGCCGAAGTCCTTCTCCGCACGAAGGCGCATCAGGCGACCGCGTTCATAATGAGCCTGGCGGACCGGGTCATCAGTGCGAGGGAGCTTGCCGTCAGGGAGCTGACCGACGTTCATCGCATATGTCGCCCAGCCCAGACACATGTGATTGAAACAAAGGCAGATTTGCTGCTCGGTGTGAGGACGCAGGAACATGACGTAGGTGAGGTGGTTAGCCTTCATAAAATCCGGGTGCTGGCGCATGGGCTCGTTCTGCCCCGTCATAGGCTGAGGCTGAGGCACACCATGCGTATTGACGATGGCGCCCTCGGGACGAGGCTTGGGGTTGACCGCATTCTCGCCACCGGCCTTGAGCCACTCGTCGTATTCCTGCGCACGAATCTTCTCTTGAGCCCACCAGGCCAGAGCCTCAAGACGCTCACGCTCAAGACGCTCCTTGAAGTTCGGGTCAGCCATAGGAGGATAGCGCTTGCCGTTCTTCAGGCAACCACCACCGGGCAGGTCCTGGTACACGTTGCCCATGGTATCCTGCGTTGTGTATGGAACGCCCAAGGCATGGCACCGCGCCTTCTCCTGGTTCTCCCGGGCCTGGCGGTTCTGCCAGTAGTAGGGCTGCTGCGCTGCTTTCTCTATCTCCGGGAACACGTCCTTGAACGCCGGGGGAGGAGGCGGGAACGGGCGGCCCTCTTGCACGTCCATTGGAGCCACGTAGGTGTTGTGGAGCAGCTTGCGCGTGTGCTCCAGGCGAGGAGGGGGTCCACGCGGGGCAGGTTTACCGTCGTCGTAGTAGCCCTTGGGGAACGGATTGGAGGCGGTAGGAGGAAGAGGCCCGATGAAAGGAACCCCACCATTGTTATCGCCATCCGACGGAGGAGGACCCGCGGGAGGAGGTGGAGGGGGGTTGGAAGGAGGAGGCGGAGGAGGTGGAGGAGGCGGACCCCAGCCAGCCGAGGGTGGAGGCGGCGGAGGACTGTTGGGTCCGAAGTGAGGAACCGGAAGCCCGGCAAAGGGGGTGAAGTTGTTCGGAGAGTCCCGACCCTGGCTGTCGTCGCGACCATTGCGGTTACTACGGAAGTTCTGACCCGAGCGATCACCGTCGCGAAAGCGCCTACGATTGCCGTTGTGACCGCGTCCGTTGTTGTTCCAGTCGCGCCGGCTGTTCCCATAGTCGCGGCGATCCCTGTTGGAATCGCGACGAGGACCGTCGTCGCGGCGATTGTGGTACTGCCTGTCGCCGCGGTCGCTGCGCGTGTCGCTGTACGGCCGGTTGTCAATAGCAAGGCGACGCCGGATGTTCGGACGCTCGTTGCTCTCTTGGAAGTGATCCCTACCGGTGTAGTGAGTAGGCCGAGAGGAGTCCGAAGTCTGCGCACTATACATCGCCTCCTGCAGACCGTAGCGACTACCCGCCGGTTGCCCATGCTGTGCCATGTACTGCTCGTACTGAGGCGCTGCCTGTCCGCGTTGATGGTAAGCGTGCTGGGCGTTCCGCTGAGGCGCTTGCTGTCCGGAGAAAGCTGGAGCCGTCTGATGGTACGAAGCAGGCGCACAACCCGTCTGAGCATACGAAGCAGGAGCAGCACCTGTCTGACTGTATGGGGCAACGGGAGCCGTCTGAAGGGCCCAAGGAGGACCAGGAGCCGTTTGATTCTGAGCAGCAAGATGCTGAGCTTGTTGTTGGCCTGACTGATTCGCACTGGGATCCGCGAGCGTGTCAATTCCACGTGGGAGAAGGTTCTGTCGAACTTGCAGACGGTGTTGCCTGTTTTGTTCCACAAGAGCGGCTATGGCTTCAGGGGTGACTGTCGATTGCGCCATGTAGACACCACGCGGATCGACGACCGAACCGGTGTTGACGCTCGACGTGTTGAGAGCGTCCGGAGCCGTGATGGCAGTGTTGCTGGCGTTTTCGGAGACACCAGACATGTTGACGTCGGTCATGCCCGTATCAGCAGTCGAGTGCGTGTTGGTAAGAGACTTCTTGTTGCTACCAGCGCCCAAGGCACCGGTGCCGGAAGGACCCGCGGGCTCGGACATACTGCGGCCACGGTTAGCATGAATGTTTGTCAATCCATTATAGTAATAATAATTCCATGTAGGACGGTCAATCCTCGGTGTGTCCAGCCCCAACCGAACCTCCTTAACCCCTTTGGGGATGGAGATGTGGACCATGCGCTCGTAACTCTTTGGGCTCGCGGGGGGAGAGCAGTCTTCCTCTTTGACGAGGATCGGCGGTATGTAAGGCATGACGAGAGTAAACAACGCGCAAAGCTGGCGCTTCAGCAGTGTTGGAGAAAAGACTGGGTGCTGAACGAAATGATCCTTGGTGTCGCTTTGTACCTGATGTGACCTCGCACTTTGAACTCGGAGAACGCGTAAAGCGCGAAAGCCGATGGCGCTGAGGAAGTCGCTTGCCCACGCTGGTCGAGGACGTCGCTTCACACGCGCTGGAGGGAACGCAAAAAGGATGACCGCGGGTAGAGGTGGGAATGCCTGTTCGGCAGAGGGAGTGAAAGTGGAGATGCCTTTTCGGCAGAGGGAATAAAGGTGGAGATGCCTATGGCAAAGGAATGGATGGTGATGACACAGGTTTTGATGGAGAAGCTCAAAAACTGATAGCGAGGAGCAACAATGAGTTGCAAAGCAGGGGGAACTGAGGAGTTTGTGGAAGAGTGTTGTTGTAAAGGAAAGGGTTCAGAACAGCGAGC
Source organism: Trichodelitschia bisporula (assembly GCA_010356995.1). NCBI lineage: Eukaryota > Fungi > Ascomycota > Dothideomycetes > Phaeotrichales > Phaeotrichaceae > Trichodelitschia > Trichodelitschia bisporula. Next base: position 1,793,423 of record ML996688.1, on the reverse strand, counting down.
AAAACAACGGAATTTAAAGCAGCTGCCGAGATGGCTTAAGCTTGGCGTGGCCGACACTGAGCACCTACCACCTTGTCGCCGAGACTCCACCGCGTTCCGCAGCACCAAAAGGGGCAGTATCGTCATGTCCGAAGCAGTGTTGAGATGGAAAGCCGTGGTGTTTTGGCAGAGGACGCACAGCCACAGCCTCGCGCCACAGATGAAGTTCGACCACCCCTGTCGCCAAGCCATCTTGAGAACTGAGGCGATGAGGCACAAATACCAAATGCGGAACGTCCAGGTATCCGAGAAATTGACGGCGGTCCCCAGAGAGTAATATTTGCCGGTGCATAGATTTTGATTGCCTATCACTGCTGCTGCTGGTTCGACTCAGGGCCGAACCTGGACTTGCTGCGCTGCCCCTAAGCACCCAAGCGCCGGATGAAAGTTCGCGGCTGCTTCCTAGAAAACCGTGGCCGTCTCTTGCCAGTGTCCTTGCTGAGAAGGGAGTAGCGACCATGGTGGGACCGGCCCGGACGTTTTTGCCTGGCCCTTGAGCCGTTTCCGGAAGAGCACGAAGCCGATTCTTCATCGGCTTCGTCGTATCATCAGCGACTCCGCATTTGTCGCTTTGCGGACCGAGGATATCACGACGATTTTGCGTCGCCCTTGGCACGTTCGTCTACGGCGGGCCAGGCCCGCACAAGGCTGTCCACGAGCTTGAGCGGATTCTCCGGACAATCCGGTTGGTGATCCTTGAAGTCATTGCGGCGGATTATAGCACGAAGATGGTTCATCCCATTTGATGTAAGAGAATGGGATCCCTGGGGTGGCGGATAGCCCATGTTGTAGTGCCTTCCGGACGAGATGTAATATCCATCGGGTCCGTAGACGCATCAGATCTTGAATTCTGGCTGCCCGAAGAATCCTGGAAGCGGTACGGCAGCTGCTCAATGGAACGGAGGGAGGTATTTGAACAGGAATTATGGCTGTCCGAAGAGTTCCTACAGTGACACGGTGACTGCTCTCTAGTCGAGTTGATATAGCCTGTGTGTGATATCTCGAATAGACAGAGTATTGACTTGAAGTTCGTATAAGGTTAGAGACAGGAGAATATAAGTATGAACCTCAGCAAGACTGGTCGCTGGCATCAGTAGCACCATCGACATCCTCGGGGTCGAGCGTTAAATCATATAGACCTATCTTGAATCCGAGGCCGAAGGTCATACCACATTCGTGTCCATTGTGAAAAAATTAGGATCCCAAGGCTAGCTCCACGATGGTGTCTGCTTTTCACTCAGCAAAAACTCTAGAAAAAGTGGGTAACAACATTTTGAGAGGATGCTCGCCATCTTGCCCAGTTCATTTGCTCAATCACGAAAGGGGGCCGCCTGGAATAGTTACAGCTATTATGGATATCTCAGTGACTCATATTACTCTCCATTTTCAAAGGATAACGGCATACGTTTTGACGAGAGACCGTTTGCTAGAGATTCAAAGCTACTCGCGACTGCAGATAATATCGCAGCCGCGGCACATTATTATCTTTTTGGAAGAACAAGGCTGGTTCGCAAAAGGCTGGCGTTCTCCGGCGGAATATAGATCACAGTCCTCTATCGACAAGAGTACATCCGTACGTACTCCGTAGATGCTCAAAGTTGCAAAGATGATCGGAATGTGGCGCAATCGACGCACAGCCCCATGGGGGGATGAGACGGCCTTGGCGTGATGCCTTGGTGCCTCGCACGCCACTTCTTGTATCGCGGGGACCGGATGACAGTTCGGCGACTCAAGGCAAAAGGGACGGTGCGTGTCAGAGTGTCTGGATGCGATGTGACGTGGGGTGACGGGAGATTGATATGGGATGAGATGGGCAAGCCGACGCCCGGTACGGTAGAAGGGGATTGATGACGATGCAGTGCCGGTATTTTTGTCTCTTCCGTGCTGAGCCGCAACGAAGGGAAAGCAACTCCACATGAGGCATTGGAGCTGGATTGAGTTGGGCGGTGACGGGGGAGGATCAGAAACGATGGGAGTCTGGGGCTAGAGCTGGATGAGGAGTCAAGCAGAGAAGAATCGTCTACTATACCACTAGAGATGGCATGAAGCAATGCAGCGAGCGTAGCAGGAAGCGGCGTCAAGCTTGAAGATACATGAGATGAAAGACGGGAGGTGAGGGACAAGAGACAATCTATGGAGGAGAGAGGAGGAGGAGAGAGGAGAGGAAAGAATTGACAAACACACAAAGATGAGAGGTTATGGATGTGCACAGGCCCCACGAACTGCCAACCAGATGACACCCCAAGGCCGCTCACGCCTCTTCTCTCTCACTCGCTCTCTCTCCTCTCTCACAGGTTCTTGATCGCTCACACATCCCACACGCTTCCCCGTCACTCTCCGTCTCTGCCCATCCTCATCCCTTCCTCCTCTCCCCCCTCTCCGAAAAAGTCCCCCAACACACACTCTCTTACTCGACCGCACACCAAACAACCCAAACAAAGCATCATCATTCTCTAGTCTCTTTTCATCAAATCCATCGTCCCTCCCATCCCCATCGTACTGTACCTACCGTCTCCCTCCACCCACCTTCCTTCCAAGTCTCCCGCTTCACGTCCCCTTTAGCGCGTCAAAAGACACCAAAACCCGTTCCGTCTAATCAACGCGCGGCAAACCTGTCCAACCCACGCTTTCACCCAACTCTCTGCACGCATCTCCACGCACACTCGCTCCGGTCTCATGGCCACTCCTCACACTTGTCATCACATCAAGCCTTAAAACCATCGTCCCCGCCATGTTCCATAAAACGGTGATGCAGCGCGGAGACGACGACGAGCGAGATCGCCCGATGCGCGACACCATGCCAGCCGACGGCCACCAGCGCACCTGGCACTCGCCTCCACCCAACAGACACCATCATCCGAAACCACCCACACCTGTACAGCCGACCTTCCCGAGCAATCGCAACCCGTTGCCATCATCCCCGCAGCAGAACTCCTTGCCTCCCATCGCGCATTCACTCTACGCGCCGCGTGAGTCGTCATCGTCAAACTACTACGATCCAACACAGGACGCCGGCGATCGGTCTGCAACCCGTCGATACGATTCTGTCTACGATGTGAGTAATTCGCTGTGTTGCAAGTCTTTTTCCATTGTCCGTGCTGACTCTGCCTTCTCCCCCCCATCAGCGCCGCGAAAGTGCTTCCTACGACGCGCGTCCCAACTCCTTGTATGAACAACGCCAACAATACCACTCTCCCGTGACGGCAAACTTTCCACACCAAGCCCTGCCGCCACCCCTTCCTTCACACTCACCCATCTCCCCTAAACCATATTCCGCTTTTACCCCCTCTCACTATTCCGAGCGAAAAGTTTCACAGGACATGTCGCCTGCGCCCAAGCAAAAGACGCCCTCGCGGGCAGATCCCATGTCGTTGTCCGCCATCATGGACAATGAGGCAGCTCCAGCATACACACCTAAGAGCTATGAGAGGCGTAAGGAACCCGCCTCGCCTCCTCCCGTGTACAACCCGGCCAAGGTTACAAATGGCAAGTCGGATCGCCATGACCGAGGTCTGGAGGAAAAGGACATTGATGCAGAGTCGGCTCGTATCGACGCCAACCTCAGCGACGTCGAGACTGGCGAGTTTGATGAGTGGCACCAGATGTTCCGTCAGCACGCCGAGAAGCGTGTGCATGAGTTGGAGTTGGTGGAGGAAACCAAGCGTAAGGTAGGTCTCATCTCGTCCCAATCACGCCGGCAGCCACGCCATTATCCACGTGAGCTAATTTTTCACCAGCGGCGCCGACTCAACATCACCCAGAAATTGCTCGCCACCTTCGAAGCTGCCTCCACTCAGGCGAAGCTGAACTACATCAAGGATCATGAGGAGCGCGCCTGGGGTGAAGTGCAGGCGGCTGAGATTGCGGAGGAGAAAGAGCGGAAAAAGGACATGCAGCGCAAACGTCGCCGAGAAAAGACACTTGCTGCGGAATCTGCTAAGCGCGCATCCGCCATACAACGTGCCGCACAGGCTGCCGACGCCGAGGAGCGCGAACGCCTCATAAAGGAAGCGCAAAAGCATGAAAAGAAACTCCGCATCACGACCAAATTGCTCCAGGGCGAAACACCAAACAAAGAGCTGCTCGAAGTCACACCCCACGGGCCTAACCTGGAGGGCGGCACAATGAGCACTTTCCAGGCATCCGACGAACCCAAAGAAGCGCCGCGTCGCGGTCGTGCCGGCCGCCAGAGCACGCGTCCCCGCAAGAGCAAGGAGCAGAAGCAGGCCGAGAAGGACGCCGCCGCCGCCGCCCAGGCAGCGCTCGACCGCGGCGAGGAGTTGCCGCCTATTGCGCCCAAGGAGAGTGCGCGTCTCGAGCGTCTAGCCCAGAAGGAAGCTGAGCACAGCCAGACCGAGGAGCCTGTCGCCCCGCCGCCTGCTGCTGCGCCCGTCGTCGATGCTCAGCCTTTCACCTCCAAGAGCTACAACCAACTGTATGAGCAGATCTGGAAGGAGATCGGCAAGAATGTCTACAAGGTCCACCGCATTAAGAACGACTCGCTCACGGTTCGCATGTCAAATCACCGGAAGACCGCCCAGCTTGCGGCAAAGGAGGCGCGTCGCTGGCAGCTCCGGACGAACAAGAGCCAGAAGGACGTTCAAGCGCGGGCGAAGCGCAGCATGCGCGAAATGGTGTCCTTCTGGAAGCGCAATGAGCGCGATGAACGCGACCAGCGCAAGGTTGCCGAGCGCCAGGAGCTGGAGAATGCGAAGAAGGCCGAGGCCGAGCGCGAGGCGAACCGTCAACGCCGTAAGCTCAACTTCCTCATCTCGCAGACGGAGCTCTACTCGCATTTCATCGGCAAGAAGGTCAAGACCGACGAACTGGAGCGCACCGAGGGCGATGGTTCCGCCGCGCCTGTGCCGGACACCGAGCAGCCCGCCGATACCGTCGACGGACCCGTGCGTAACTTTGAGGAACTCGACTTTGACGACGATGACGAGACGGATCTGCAGAACGCGGCGCGCGCCAATGCCCAGCACGCCGTACGCGAGGCTCAAGAAGCGGCTCAGCGTTTCAACGAGGGCGCCTTTGACGAAGGCGAGATGAACTTCCAAAATCCGACCAGCTTGCAGAGCATGGACATCCCGCAGCCCAAGATGCTGTCGTGCCAGCTTAAGGAGTACCAGCTCAAGGGTCTCAACTGGCTTGTCAACCTGTACGAGCAGGGCATCAACGGGATTCTGGCTGACGAGATGGGTCTCGGAAAGACCGTACAGAGCATCTCTGTCATGTCATATCTCGCCGAGAACCACAACATCTGGGGTCCGTTCCTCGTCATTGCGCCGGCATCGACGCTGCACAACTGGCAGCAAGAGATTGTCAAGTTCGTTCCCGATCTAAAGGTGCTGCCGTACTGGGGCAACGCGAAGGACCGCAAAATTTTGCGTAAGTTCTGGGACCGGAAGCATATCACGTATCGCCAGGACTCGCCGTTCCATGTTCTTGTGACGTCGTACCAGCTGGTGGTCCAGGACGCTCAATACTTCCAGAAGATCAAGTGGCAGTACATGATCCTTGACGAGGCGCAGGCAATCAAATCCTCACAGAGCTCGCGCTGGAAGAGCCTGCTCGGCTTCCACTGTCGCAACCGGCTGCTGCTGACGGGTACGCCGATTCAGAACAATATGCAGGAGTTGTGGGCTCTGCTGCATTTTATCATGCCGAGCTTGTTCGACTCGCATGACGAGTTTAGCGACTGGTTCTCAAAGGATATCGAGAGTCACGCCCAGAGTAACACGAAGCTCAATGAGGACCAGCTCAAGCGTCTGCATATGATTCTCAAGCCCTTCATGTTGCGCCGCATCAAGAAGCACGTCCAGAAGGAGCTGGGAGACAAGATTGAGCTCGATGTGTTCTGTGATCTGACGTACCGGCAGCGCGCGTACTACACCAACCTGCGCAACAAGATCAGCATCATGGACCTAATCGAGAAGGCCGCTGTCGGTGACGACCAGGACACGGCGACGCTAATGAACTTGGTTATGCAGTTCCGCAAGGTGTGCAACCACCCAGACCTCTTCGAACGCGCGGACACGAGCTCCCCATTCTCTTTCTCCCACTTCGCCGAGACCGCTTCCTTCATGCGCGAGGGCCAGAACATCAATGTCGCCTATTCGGTGCGCAACTTGATCGAGTACCGCGTCCCGCGCGCTATCTTTGCCGCAGGCGGCCGCATCGACCTCCCGGGCCCGCACAACGACAAGGCCGGCTGGCGGAACCACTTCCTGCACCACCGCGGTTTAAGTATCTGGACGCCGACGAATATACGTGAGAGTGCTCGCAGCAATGGTGCGTTTGCCTGGCAGCGCTTCGCAGACGTGTCGCCTGGTGAGGTTGCTGCAGCGCCACGCAATGGCGTGTTCGAGCGCGCGCTCGAGCAGCGCACGCGGCGCGAGTTGGGCCGCTTCAACGTGCTCTACGATGGGGAGGATGAGAATACGTACGCTCCGTCCCATGCGCTGTTCAACATTGTCGAAAAGTCCGCTCGCAAGCCCCTTGTCGAGGCGACTTCCGGCACTCTGGCCAAGTTGTTCAACATTGCGCAGACGACGTTCGACGACCAGGGCCTCGGCCTCTCGGAGGCGTGCGCAGTTCCCGGGGCCACGGCGCCGCCGATCGAGCTCGTGTGCTCGAGCCAGGCGCATCTGCCGGAGCGCGATGCGACGTTCTTCAACCCGCTCGTTCGGACAGCGCTGTACCGCGTGCCAGAGCGCATCGATGAGGCGCTTGTCGAGGAGAAGGTCCTGCCCACGGCATACCCAGCGCACGACCTGCTCCCCGAGCCCGTGCAGAAGCACAGCCGGTACACGCACATCAGCGTCCCAAGCATGCGGCGCTTCGTCACCGACAGCGGCAAGCTAGCGCGCCTCGACGCCCTGCTGCGCGAACTGAAAGAAGGTGGTCACCGCGTGCTGCTCTACTTCCAGATGACGCGCATGATCGATCTGATGGAGGAGTACCTCACGTACCGCAACTACAAGTACTGCCGTCTCGACGGAAGCACCAAGCTCGAGGACCGCCGCGACACGGTCGCAGACTTCCAGACCCGGCCTGAGATTTTCGTGTTCCTGCTTAGTACCCGTGCCGGTGGCTTGGGGATTAACTTGACGTCCGCGGACACGGTTATTTTCTATGATTCTGACTGGAATCCGACGATCGATTCCCAGGCCATGGACCGCGCGCATCGTCTCGGCCAGACGCGCCAGGTCACGGTGTACCGCCTCATCACGCGCGGCACGATCGAAGAGCGTATCCGCAAGCGCGCGCTGCAAAAGGAGGAGGTGCAGCGCGTTGTCATCAGCGGTGGCGCGGGCGTAGACTTCAATACGCGGAGCCGCGAGAATCGGACGAAGGATATTGCGCTCTGGCTCGCGGACGACGACCAGGCGGCTGAGATCGAGAAGAAGGAGAAGGAGAAGGAAGCCGAGGCTGCGGCTGTGGGGCAGGATGGTCTCAAGGTCCCCCCTGTTGCGAGCAGGAAGAAGAAGGCCCCTGGTACTGCTGCTGCGGCGGCGGGGAAGAAGAAGGAGGTTAGTATGGATGATATGTATCATGAGGGTGAGTTGTCTTTTTTCGCAGATGGGGATGGGGCTGATGTGCTTTTAGGTGAGGGTCATTTCGATGATGTTAGTGCTAAGGCGTCGGGGGCGGCGACGCCGGTGGATGCGGCTGCGGGGCCGCCGGCGAAGAAGAGGAAGGGGGGGGGGAGTAAGAAGGCGAAGACGGTGAAGCAGCGGCTTGCGATTGCGGATGGGATGGCGGATCCGGGGTCGTTTCAATAGCGATTCACGGAACGGCGAGAGCATAGATGACTTGAGGGCGATGTACGATATCGGGTGATGGGGGTGGTCTGGGGATGGGAGCGGGTATCGCGGTACGTTTCATCGGGTTTTTCATACACGTGTTTTGTAGGGGCACGGGAACTGGCTTAGAGGATTCTGTTTGTGGTTTTATGGGTGTGGGGGGCTGGTGATATTGCATTGTGCGTGGTTTTTTTTTTTGTAGTTGTAGTGTATGCGTGTCGGCGCTGAGGATTATGTTAGAGGTTTGATCGATTGTGTGGTTGTGATATGTGGTTTATGGGGCCGTGAGAAAGTACTGGTGATGTTGTATAGCTCTCTCGGAAGCAGATAGCGAGCCACGCTCGATGTCCAATCTCCAAGCATATACTTACTCTTAGCTAGTCACCTGTATTCCCTTCTAACCACGGGCTCTACAGTACACAAAAGCTCCCCTCCCACCCCTTGTCCACCCCGATCCCATCACGCTTGGTACCTAACCAACCCCTTCCTCACCATCCCCTTCGTGCTCGCCCGTGACGCGAAAACTCCCCTTCGGCACCGTCCGTCCCCCAACAAGCCGGAGTAATCCACACCCCCCCGCACACCCCACCAGGGGACGGAACCGAGCCCGCCTTCGGGGGAGAAAGGAGCGATCACGTCGGGCCCTGTTTTACTCGTAGCACAGGCTCACTGGCACCGTGTGCACAACAGGGGGATTGTGAAAGAGTTTGAGAAAAGACAAAGAGCGTCAAAGAGGAGAGTCAGAGAACTCTCGAGGTATAAATACACGATTGCCAAGGTATCCTCCTTTGCTCCTTCCTTTCTATCATACTCGCATTACGGGTACATCACGTCCCTGCTTACATAAAAATGCTCCCTTCCGTGACCACATCAGGCCCGGGTATATATAGTCTCGAGGCAGATGCAGTTGCTGATGTAGTTATGGAAGGGACATCCTTATGTAAAGCAGAGGACATGATTTAATGGGTCTTTGATGGAAGGAAGGAGCGAAGGAGGATACCTGGTATCGTGTATTTAAGTCTCGAGAGTCTCTGCCTCTCTTCCGCCCCTCGCCTTCTACTTTCAATCTTCAGTTTACGTAGATAGTTATTGCCTGTGTACGAGCCCTGCTGCCATCCGTTGCTGCCTTGGAATCTATGCTACGCGCTTTCGGCGCTTATCTCCGATTCGTGCGCGAAGTTGAAGGTTTTGCTTGAAATACTGTTTCTTGTCATATCTGCTTCGGGCTTGACGATGTCGTCCAGCAACAAGAATACCTCCTCTTCCCGTGGCCACCCCGCCTCCGGCAACACATCATCCTCCCGTGGCCACGTTACCTCCGCCAACTTCACGCCTTATGAAGGCGGCTGGAACCGTCAAGCCAGAGACGCCGGCTACAGCGGCATGAAGAACTTCCTCGAGTCCTACGGTGGGCGGATCTGGGACGACTCGGACTACGAGGACGGCAAAGACATTCTTCGATCGTACCAGGAGATAGATTATCGGAATGGCAAGAGCAGTGAGGCGGAGACGGAAAGTAACGAGTCCAGTTCGGACAGCGAGAGCGGCGACGCTGAAAGAGCTTCACATGAGGATGAGGAGAGTGAGGAGAGCGGGAGTGACGAGTCTGAATGTGTTGAATGTGGGGATGAGGCGAGTTTGGAGAGCGAGAGCGACGACGCTGAAAGTGCCAAACATATGGATGAGGCGAGCTCGGAGAGCGGGAGGGATGACGCTGAAAGTGCTGAACATGAGGAGGGTTCCTCACAAGAGGACGATGGTCCGTCACTTGTGGACGACGCTTCCTTACATGACGACAATTCCTCGCATGTGGACGACGGTTCCGTACATGAGGACGATGGTTCGTCACATGAGGATGATGGTTCGTCACATGGGGACGACGGTTCCTCACATACGGACGACTGCGCCTCCCATGGCGACGACGGTTCCTCACATGCGGACCAGAGTGACTTCTACGACGACGAGAGCGACTTTTTCGACGACTCTGAAGGGTTTGAATATTGAGGACTGAGATGCGGTCTGGACCAGTTAATGAGGTTAGGCGGCGGGTCGCTGGTGTGCCATGGGTCTGAATGATGACGACATGTTATTGCAAGTATGAAGTTTGAGAAGCGTGGGTTGTGCTTGAATTGAGGCTGTCTCGTGTCTTCCTGAGTGCTGCTTGTTATTCTCCGTCTCAATACATCCGTACGAGTGGTAGCTTAGTATGAAGGGGTGGCAGCTTCACATATGTTCGAGATAGTCACGATAAACCCTCATGACTTGCTCCCAAGCACTCGTCCCCATTGGAAGAATGACGTGCGTGTCCGATCGCCCCCGTTCCAGCTTTGCACCAACTCAAGTCCCCACTTGTTGACGCGCCTTGTGGCAGACGATGTCAGTGAAAGGCAGAGATCATGGATTGGAGGGATGATATGAGAATATACCTACCAAAGTGTTCAAGTATCGTCACTCAGCGAGCTGTGTATCCGAAAACCACTGCTCTTCCGGCAATCATGGTCCACAGGCAGTCCTTTGATCCGAATATGATCCGAATGTGACATCGCTTCCGCCTTACTGCCTTACCACCTTCCACCTTCCACCACAGCCGTAGCCTCCCCTATTCCAACCCAATCAACCTTCATCCCCCCCCCACACCCTCTCCCACAACCACCCATAATGCCCTCCAACAACAAGAACTCCTCCTCCTCCTCCTCGGCCAACACTGGCTCCTCTTCCTCCTCCGACGGCTGGAACAGTCAAGCGCAAGATGCCAGCTACTCCAGCTTCAAGAACCTCGTCGGGTCACATGGCGGGAAGCTCTACAACGATGCGGATGTAGAGGGGGCGAAGGAGATTCTGAGGGCGCATCAGGAGGCTGACCGGAAAAAATGGGAGGGGGGATTGAGAGGCGGGCCGGGTGGGATGGTGAAGGGAGCCGGCGGGGTGTGGTGATGTAGATGTAAAGGTTCAGGTGTTCTGGGGGTGCTTGAATTAAGAGGCTGTCGAATAGCTTCTTGAGTGCTGTGTGCCATCCTCCATCTCCATACGAGTGGTGGCCTGGTGTGAAGGGGTGCTCCTTTAGGCAGGCATACGACCATAGTTATGCCCGATACCCAAACAATCGGGTTGACCAGGCCATCCCCCCCTCAACCCACCTCCATCCAAAACCTAAACTCCCTCAGCTCATTCACCCACACCCTCGTCTCCTCCGCAACACCAGGCCCACACGCCCCCGTCCCCACCCCACTCCCCACATCATCAACCCTCAGCCTTACCACACCAGGCACAGGCACCAAGTCCCTCGGATGCTTCGCCGCGTCCACATCCGCATCATTATACCGACTCACCTGAAACGCAAACCCCCACTCCTCGTCACGCACCCCCCCATCCTCCCCCTGCATCCGCCTTACCTCTACCCCCCCAACCCTTACCCACTTAACCGCCAGCCTATTGCCCCCCTCCTGCGGGACCTCGTACTCCAGCGCCCCGTCCATGTCCCGCACAGTGTGCCTCCAAACACCCATCCGCGCACCCAGCCACCGGTCCGCATACGCGCTCCCCGGCCCCCAGCCGGCATATTCGACGCGCATGTCCTCGCCCCCAGCCCCGGCGCGGTCCCGAAGACGGACTTCAATCCCGCACCGCGGCACCCACGCCGGCTTCTCCTCCCTCCCGCTCGGCTCCATCTTGACACCCACCCCTAGCCCAGTAAGTCCGACGGTATACGTCACCCCACACCGGACGCCCCATGCCCGGACCGGTGGCGCAAGGTCCGTCTCCGCAACGAGCATAATGCCGGCTGCGCATCGCGCCGCTGTAAATGACTGCACACGGGTCTGCATCGCGCCGATCCCGTATGAAGCGAAATATGCTGCGTCTCCACCGTGCGTGTCGTTGCTCGTCGCGGGGCGGGTTAGCGAGACGCGCACGTTAGGCACGGAGCTTGGTGCGGCGAGGAGTTCGGTCCCGTTTGCGGTCCATGCGGATAGCGCGCCGAAGCGCCGGCTGAATATGAGTGTGGATATGGGAGTCGTGACGGTGAAGGTGGAGCGACTAGTAGAGAGGGTGATGTCATTTGGTGCGGGCAGTGCGGGGGGTACGTGCGCCGCTGGGACAAAAGGTAGCAGGGCCTGCGCGCAGGCAACTTCATGCCCAGCGCTGGCCCAGGGCGTAACCTTGTTCGTGGCCAGTGACACAGTGAGCCAGGTATGCGGCGGGAAAGTGAAAGTGTGAAGCGCGAAGGGGAGGGTGGCGGATGCGCCCGGCACGAGCGGGGGGAAGTGTAGGACGCCGGTGTCATATTGTCTGGCCGCGGACGGAGGCGCAACGACCGCAAGGCTCCAGGACCCGGATAAGTAACTAAGATCCTGGAAGTCGTGCTCGTTGATGATATGGATTCGCAGGCTCTCCTCATCGATCTTGATGCGCACAGGCGCGTACGCCTTATTCACCTCCGCAAGGCCCGGGCCGGGAGCATGCGCGCTGGTGCACAGCCCATCGATCACGAAGTCCCCGTCGTTTGGCTGATCGCCGAACTCGCCCCCGTACGCGTAGTACCCCTCCCTTTCGCAACCGGGCTTGCTCGGATCGCCGGGCACCCACAGCCCGTGGCTCGCCCACTCCCAGATAAAGCCGCCCTGCAAACGCGGCGAGGCGCGGAAGGCGTGTATATACGCCATCAGCCCGCCGGGAGCATTGCCCATTGCGTGCGCAAATTCACACAGGATGATTGGCGGCCCCGGGCCTTGTGCCTGCGCGAGGAGGGCGGCGGGGGACAGGTACATGTCGCTACGGATATCTGCATATTTGAGATCTTTGTCCGGCTCGTAGTGGATCAGCCGTGTGGGGTCCATTTTGCGTGCCAGAGCAGCCATGTGCCCGTGATTCGCGCCGAGGAAGGATTCGTTCCCTAGACTCCAGATTATGACGCTGGAGGCGTTTTTGTCCCGCGCTACGAGCTGAGCCATCCGATCAACGTATGCGGGGCGCCAGGCGGGGTTGTTGCTTGTCCATGACTCCGGGGTGCTACCGGTGCTGCTGAAGCCGTGGCATTCGAGGTCTGCTTCGTCGATGAGGTAGAGGCCGAGTTCGGAGGCGAGGGTTGGGAGGGAGGGGTGCGGGGGGTAGTGGCTGCAGCGGAGGGCGTTGATGTTGTGTGCTTTCATGAGGAGGATGTCGGTGCGTATGTCGGCAGCGCTCACGGCGCGCCCGCGGTCCGGGTTGTGGTCGTGGTGGTTTACGCCGCGGAGGTGGATAGGGGTGTTGTTGATGCTGATTAGGTTGTTGTGGAGAGAGACGGTGCGGAGGCCGATCGGGTGGGTTATGGTTTGCAGGGGCTGGGAGAGGGGGGCGGAGAGGGTTAGGGTTAGAGTGTAGAGATGTGGTGTTTCGGCGGTCCAGAGGTGGGGGGCTCGGACAGGGAGGGTGAGATGGTGGGATTTTACGCCGGTGTAGAGGCCGACTTTGGTGGTGATGGGTGCGCTGAGGGACGGATGCGTGAGTGAGGCGGTGATTATCACGTCGTGGTAGAGCGTGAGAGTGAGGGCGATCTTCAGCGTTGCCTTTACGGGTACCTTCGAGCCGCCATTGTCCAGCTCCGTCGAAGCGAAGAAATCCTCAATGCGCGCCTCGCGCGGAAACGCAATGAGATGCACATCCCGAAATATTCCTCTGCGGTCAGCGCCATTTCATCCACAACGGAGACCCGCTCACCAGACAACCACCACATATCCTGATCCTCCAAATAACTCCCATCACACCACCTATACACCCTGACCCAAACCTCCTCTTCCCCTCTCCTCCTCACAGCCCCACTAACATCAAACTCTGCCGCATTCCGACTCCCCTGCGAATACCCAACCAGTACCCCGTTGACCCAAACATGGAACGCGGAATCTACCCCATCGAACCGCAGCCGCACCTGCGCGTCAGCCGCCCACGCACTCGGCACGCGAAATCGCCGCCTATACGTGCCTGTCGTATTCTCAGAGGGCACCCGCGGCGGTGCGACTGGGAACGGGAAGTCGATGTTGGTGTAGTGCGGGTGTCCGTGGCCCTGAAGCTGCCAGTGCCCTGGGACGGTGATACTGGTCCAGGCTGGCGCGGGCTCTGGCTCGGAATCCGGGATCGAGGAGTCACCGGAGGTGGTATTCGGGGCTACATCTGGCGAGGGTGGATCAGGCGCTTCGATCACGCACTTCGCGTAGTGAAAGTCCCATACCCCGTCCAGCAGCAGCGCGTCGGGCGGGATCCAGTAGGCGCGGGGCGGGAGGCGGTTGCGTTTGACAATGGCCTCGTTTTCGTAGTCCGGTGGCTCGGAACGTGCTGACATTTCAAGGTCAAGCATAGCGGGATGACCCCTTTGGGTGGCATTGGTACGAACGTTGGAAAGATTGGGCGAGAAGGAAAGGCTGACGTGAAGTCGGACGCGTGTAGGGGTAGCTCGAAAATACGGGGTAGGCCGTGGGAGGACGATCCCGAGCAAAGCAACACGTAAAAGCGTGTGGGAGAAAGCAAGCAACTGACTACTCGTATTCGTGATGAGGTGAAGAAGAGAGGAGAGGAGGTGGAAAGCAAATGCAGCTCTTAAATACGGTGTGTGGCTTCCATAGTTCCTTCTATCAATATGGTCCTGGCATACGCCACCCACCCCTGCCCCGATATGCAGTAGGCACCAATCAGCGGGCTGGACTGAACCAGGGGGCAAGGCTGACGGCCACGACGGCACATTCAGCCTTCCCTTCAACAATTGCTACTTTTACGGCACAAGCGCGCCGGACTAATCGAACAAGTGACACTTGCCCGCGACCCTCTGCCACGGCACCATATGCACGCCACTTGTACCTGCCGGCCCCAACACACCCACATCCTCCGCAATACTCCCAACCGCCGGCCACCCAGGTCCACGCTGGGGATTGCGCGCAAACGCCGCCCACGCACCGGTCATGTAGTTCGAGAGCGCAATCTGCTGGCTCGTAGACGCAGGCCCACTGTAAGTCGCACCCGTGTGGCCGTACGTGCCGAAGACCATATCAATTTCCGAGGCGTGGTACACGCCAGACCCCGGGAAGGGCTGAATGTTCGGGAAGGACGCGTTGTAGTAGTACCAGAAGGTGGGGTGGCCGGCGGCAGCGGCGGCGAGGGAGTATTTGTACGTTCCCTGAGATGTTAGGTCTTACTCGGCTCGTGAAGGATAGGAGGGGGGCTCACGCATCCCGCGCCCATGTCCGTCGAGATCTGCGCAATGGCGTCATTGGCCGTCTGGAACTCCTTGCCCACGGCGTAGGCAGCGGCAACGAGCGCCTGCTTCGTCGTGTTCCCCGGGAACGTCTTGGCAATGTAACCGGCGAGATCGTTCATGCCCCGCACGTTGATCTTGCTCTCCTGCGCGTTGCTCCCGATCATCACCGGCAGCTTCGGAATCAGGCCCTGTGTGCGCCGCTCGCCGGCCCCGGCGTAGAGAGTTGCGTTATCTACCTGCGGGCCAAAAGACAGCGCGCCACGCTCGACAACTTCCTTTACCTTCAGGGCGGGGGCCGCGCGCACGCAGGCTAGCGCGCTGGCGGTGGAGGAGCAGTTCAGGCCCTTGACCAGCGCGTCCCACGCAGACGAGTTCTGGTCGCCGCGACCCTAGACACATAATCAGCGCTACTCGGGTAGCTATTTCGAAAAGAAAACTCACCATCCGGCCCCCAACGCTGATCTGACCACTCTGCATGATGCCCGCGCGGAATGGCGGCTTCTCCCCCGCGCCGTACCCGGTGAGCAGCGCATCGACAGACGCGCCGCCCGCGCTCTCGCCGAAAATAGTCACCTTCTCCGGATCGCCCCCAAAAGCCTTGATATTCTTCTGGATCCATGCGAGTACGGCGCGCTGGTCGAGCAGACCCAGGTTGCGCTCTGCGAGGGGCAGCTCCGGCGAGGCCGGAAAGCCGAAGACGTTGGTGCGGTAGTTCATCGTCACCAGGACGATGTTCTCGTTGCTTATTTTTTTTAGACGGCTCCGGCGGAGGTCAAGGCGACTTACGAGGCAAAATTGGTTCCGTCGTACCCCGGCAGTCCGCCGCTGCCAAAGATAAACGCCCCACCATACAACCAGAGCATAACCGGCCAACCCTCAGGGGGGGCCGAGCGTGGCGCCCACACATTGAGATACAGACAATCCTCGCTCTCCTGAGGCGGTGGGTTATTGAACACCGTCATAGTCTGATTGCGCGACGCCTCGGGGTAATTGAATTGCTGCACGCAAGCCGGCTTATTTGTGACCGCTTGCCGGACGCCAGTCCATTTCTTCGGTGGGAGAGGCTTGCCGAAGCGCACCGGGGGCGAGTCACCGAACGGAATGCCGAGGAATTTGTTGATAGGGGCGGTAGCTTTTGGGAGTGCGGTTATGGTCCCGGCTACGATGCCCGCATCGATGGTCACGGTGGGGTTCGCGACGCTGGGCGCCGAGATGCTGGCCAGCGGGTTGTCATTGGGGAGGGCGAAGGCCAGGGCCAGAGCGGCCGTAAAGGAGAGGAGGAAGGCCATGGTGCAATGGGTGCGGAGGGTATGAGCCGCGGTGTGAGCAGGTTATATCCTCTCGAAAGGACGGAATATGCTAACCTACTCCATTACGGTAGACGAGCAGTATAGGCGTTTAGGCCCGCGGGAAGTGGCCGCGGTAGACGGCGTCATATTGCGGTATTGCCCGTCAATTGGCATTTGCATCTCCAGATGGATTCAGATGGCTTCGAGATCGAGGACGGGGTTGTCAGACGTGCGTAGATGGTGCTGGGCGCGCGGACCAACGTCGTGGGTCGCGGATAGACGAGCGGGATATGGGGCCTGCCACGACCGCTCGATGCGAGAGCGAAGATGCGTATTTGCTTCTAGGTGGTTTGAAGCCACTGAATGATTCAGCACGCTCTCTGTCGATTCAAACGGTGGAAGCAGATGAAGGCTGGGCCTTACCTGGTGAACTTCTGATGAAGTCTCATATCGCCGCACAGAAGATCTCCACGTCCGCGGTTCGACCGACACTCTGCGATAAAGCTGCCCGAAGGAGATGCGGCTCTTAACTCCATACCCGAATGCGGTTGTGAGAACGGCGGTCGTCAATTTCACGCTCCAGTTGGCTTTTGTCATCGCCAGTCAAATGCGGAAAGCCCCTCAGAGTGCAGGAGACTCGTAAAAGAGGTGAACGCTGAGCTGTAGATTGCTGCCAGGTACCGCCCAAACTCTTTATGCCAGTCATCTAAATCCCTGTCGTCCATATAGATCGACGTCACTACTCAACGGTGCAGCAAGGCCATATCGCCTTGAGATATGAGACGAAAAAGCTAAACTGCTTTGACCACGGATTTTTTTGAAGGACTCACGATACGCTCCCATCCAATTCTTCAATTCCGGCGGTGTGGAGATGTTTCTTTCGAGACCCGGTGAATGGGACGGGCCATAACCTTATCAAGCAGCTGCGCAAATTCTCTAATGACTGGCATCCCCATCGAGTATCCATCATCCAGTTCATATCTGAAGTCGATGCCCCTAGTCTCAAGTCAAGTCGCACCACAAGAATAGTATGGGAAGTGTCATCTTTGAACTGGATATTCGGTGTGTTTGCCAGCCGTAGGATTGATATCACCATGTGTCTTCATACCACCCAGGGCACAGCCTTTGATGAGGGCCAGACGAAGACTATCGTGCAGCACCTGTGAAAGCATCAAGCATAATGAACGTGGCGATGTCGCGTCGGTTGCCTCCCCGCGTTGCACCACTGAAGCAAAAGTTTCCAGACTTCCACGCACTTTCTGTGCCCAAAAGCATGCTGATGGCGTCGTTCAAAGCGTTAGTGACATGTGTGCGAGACTTGAGGTCACCAGCCCGTGAGCCTCACCGATGGTGCAACTAATAGCGAAAAGTTAGCTGCTTTGCCCACAATTATTCCAATCATAGTCATCCCACACTCCCTATTCTTGATGTGAGCAACGGCTCATTACCTGCGACAGGGCAACTATAAAACTGAAGATTGTGTAAAGATAAAGAGAGGAAAAGAGGAAAAGAGGAAGAGAGGAAGAGAGTCGCAGACTCTCCAGACTTGAATACCCAATGCCAAGTATCTTCTGCTCCTTCCTTCGATCATGCGCACATTACATCATGTCCCTTAGTATGCGCCTTCCCAACACTGCAATGCTCCTTCCTTGTCTACATCAGTATACCGCATCACTGCCTTGCTGCCTTGAGCCTAGGTTTCCAGTGTGCTTGTAACCCCGCTCCGTCCAGTCGACCTTGATCATCTCAATATTAGGCGTCTCTGTGGCCATGCATAAAGATGTTCCGCATAGTGGGAATAAAAGGAGCGTAGACGGACGGAGTGAAGGTGGCGAGGGGAAAAGGTGATCGATGTTGATAGGTGAGGCTTAGGCTTGGGTTCGCCGCTCAAACATGAAGGCAACCCTCGCAGTGAAACATTCGCCTTAATGAACAACCCGATGGCCGGGTCTTCGAGGGCAAGCACAGCGCATAGCGACTTTCTGGCAGTGCTGTTCACCTTTATGTACAGCTGTCAGAGTGGGGATTTCCGGTATCGGGGAACCGGGCATCTCGCGAGTCTGGTGCTGAGGAATGGAGATGTATATCCGGCGGCGATTCGGGACCGGTCGGTCTAGATCTAATCGAGAATACCGAGCTTGGACGCGGAGAGGGTGACTGCCGCTATGTTCCAAAGGCCCAGTGCACAAGCTATCCGGAGCCGCGAAGCCGCTGCCTGTGATGGATGGCGTGCTTTTGCGGAGGGGAATATCGACAAGCAGAGCCCCGTCGACGCTTCCAGGCGCGCTGATGGAATCAAGGGACGATCTTATAATGATTCTGGTACTTTGATACTCGGACTAGATGCTGCCTTAGACGTCAGTGAAGCTCAGAACGAAGGGAACGACAGGAACACTTCAGTAATTCCCACATATGAAGACCTCTCACGTCCTCCTTATACCCACCTCTTCCCTCTCTCCCTCTCCCTCTCATCCTCAGCCTTCCATACCCATAGCACGTGACCCACGCATTCCCATCCCCCCCACTCGTGCCACTCTCGCGTACGCTCGTACGGTAGGCACAGCAGCAGGCAAACCCGGTTATATCTCCTCTCACTATTCATATCGCCTGCCCAGCAACCACCGCGCACAAAAACACAACATCGCGTCCCCTCACACCGCTTTTTGACATCGTCCAACATCTCCATCCAAGGCCTGCCTCATATAAACGAGCAAGCAGCTCGTACACTTAATATGGCGCCATATACTCAGCTGCCAACATGCACTCCGCCCCACAGCCTCGCCGACTTCGTCCGCCGGCGAGCTTACCCGCCAGCCCCGCAAATGCCTCTGTATCAGCGATGCACTATGAGCATGCTGAAACGGCGCCTTCCCGTCTGCGCATATGCAGAATCCTCTAAGTTCACTTAAGTCAAGCTGCACGACGTCGTCCCGCCAAGCCGTTTGATATACCCCAGGGTCCCGTAAAAGGTCATAGCCGCCCCATCCACAACGACACCCAAGAAAGGCAGCAACGACTTTTCCAGTAGCCCTAGGCCCGCCAACGATGACTCGTCGTGCTCGTCCCGCGCTCTCCAACCAACCTGGCCCGGAAAGTCGATCCGCGTTCGCGAGCCCGACACTGCCCTCGCCCTACCTTAACCTGCCCCCAAACTTAGCGTAAGTTCAGTAGTTCAACAGTTCGACATCTTCACAAGGCGTTCTTCTGGCCCACACAGCGACATCCGCCCTCGGCCGATAAAAGCCCCAGCTCAACGCGCCCACCGACCCCGCGTCCCACCGTGGCGCAGCCCACGGGCAGCTGAAACGCCCCCGACTCGCGCGTCACGCGTCGGCACGCGTCGCGCACGCGTCCCCTCCCCGCGCCGTTTCCCGTTGCCACTGACGCGACGCGCTCTCACTCACGATAGCACAGCAGCCACTCATCGCGCTCCGCAGGGCAACAGGGCAAAACGGACTGCGGGGATTCATGCGTTTGAGCAGCACTTCTTGCTTGATGCGAAGAGGGCATTGTGCAGTACGGTAAGCTCAGCGCCAGTCCTCGCCTGCCGAGCCTTAACCTGCTGGCCCCCACGAGCCTATCAGCGTGGCGCGCGGGGTCGCGGGATAAAGTATCCCAGCTGCGCGCGACGGCGGTACCAATCGGCGCTGTGAGCCCAGGAGGTTGAGGAGAGGAGGGGGGACTGGGTGGTGCCACGCAGGCGGGCGATATGATGGGATTATATGGTGTTTAATTTGTAGTAGTAGTGTACATCCGTAGGCGCGAAACCTCGCGAACAACGAGTTGAAAAATCGAGCGCGCAGATGCGCAAATTAAGACGTGAAAGCGGACTTCGAGAACGCGCGCCAGGCGCGCCCGCTGCCCACAGCTGCGCCAGCACACACCCCTACTCCACTCGGCTTGGGCAAGGAGGGCGATCGGATCGTGAGCGCGCCTGGGCTTCGCACTCCCGCCCTTGCTTCGCGAGCCAATGGGCGCGTTCCCGCAGACAGGGAGGTGCCGGCGGCCCTGCCCCGTACTGCCCACTCATCCCCCTCTTGTCCAAGGAACATCTTGCACTTCCGACCCTTGCATTAGGATACCTGCGGGCCCGGATTTGGCTCGCGGTGCAGAATGAGGGAAGGGAGGAGGAATTGGATGTGGAACGAAGGGGGGAGGATGTCGATGAATGTTCCTATTCTCCGTGGGAGATGCTCATTCCAATGAGACCTTTTGCGGACTGAGGATTGCCTTACGCCGTGTCTGTCACGGACCTCTCAGTTCGCTGCGAACGGGACGGCCGCGCTACGTCCCACGCTCGTTAGCTCGAAGGCTTCGCCCACCTCGCACCAAGGAAACGTCGTCACCGAATTCCAACTTCTTCCTCCTTCCCCTCATCCTGCTCTACCGCAAGACCGTAGGAGCCATTGAAGACTACAAATGGCGCGAGAATTAACGCTTCGCCATTAATGACTGGCATTCTTTTCATCCTGTCCAAAGGAAGCGTGTGAGAGGCGCGCATAGTGCAGGGACTCCCCCCCCAGCGCAAAGGCGCCAAGCCAGGTCCTTTGACGCGCCCGGGCGCGCGCGGGTGCCTCAGGCCGCGGTTCCAAGTTCCTCTGCCGCCCTCCCGCCCTCTCTTCTCCTCTCTCCAGCCCTCCAACTGGTGAGCGAGAGTCAGCCGCTCCAACTCCAACTCCCCACAACCTCCTCGCCTGAACATCACCACCTGCCAAAGAGCCCCTTGGCCACCCATATCCAAGAGCATCGGTGTACTGACCATATCTTCAATCGACCTTCCATCGCTTCAGTCTTCCATCGTCACCTTACCCACTCCCCCACACCTTCTAACCCCCCCCACCCGACCGAAATTGCCCAGCGCTAAGCAACCCGCTCCACCTCCGCTCAGAAGGACCGCACTACTCACCCACGAACGCGCTTTTACGCGTTTCCTCTTCTGCGATTACTGCTCCAGTTGAGAGACGATACTTTCGTCGGTCGACAATCACAATGGCGGCTCCTCGTCGCCAACTCGCTCCCGTATCCGTGTACGAAGATCCACCAGACGTCAAACACGCAGTCTCCCACCCCTACCCGGCCTTCGATGCCAACCTCACGAACGTCTCCCAGTCGCACTTCGATGACGGCATGTACAGCTACAGCCTGGACATGCCGCCCATGCCCGCTTACACCACTCCCGTGACCGGCCACCAGCAGGCCATCAACATGTACACCATGGCCCCTCCGCAGGAGCATCAGTTCGTAACCGACTCGCCCGCGAAGCAGCACTACACCGGTATGAGCGCCTACTCTCCGGGCAAAGAGAACCAGACCGGACCGTACTTCGTCGATAACGCGCTCGGAAAAGTCGAGCAGTTCCCCCCCTGGATGCCTGCCGAGACCGCTCCTTCGAGCATCGCTCCGCCTTCGCATGTACCCGCTGCAACCTCGGCGCCACCGCTCAGCGAGCGGTCGGTCAACCTTTCGAAACGGAAGCGCGAATCCAGCAAGTCGATGCCAAAATCGGCTCGGCCCAAGACCCACTCTCGTCCATCAAGTAGCCATCAGCCTAGCGAGGATACCGGCAACTCCATCGTTCTTCCCGACCCGAGCGAGATGCCGGAACTCGAAGACGACGGCGCGAAGCCCAACTTTAGCTATGCGCAGCTCATCGCCTTTGCCATCCTGCGAGCTCCGGCGCGTCGGCTGACGCTCAACTCCATCTACCTGTGGATCCAGAACAACTTCAAGTACTACAAGGCCGGGTCCGGTGTCGGATGGCAGAACAGCATCCGGCACAACTTGAGTCTGAACAAGGCCTTCATGAAGCAGGAGCGGCCCAAGGACGATCCGGGTAAGGGCCATTACTGGTGCATCACGCCAGGCATGGAAGCGCAGTACCTTAAGGAGAAGCCTCGGCGCCACACCAATACGGATGCATCCCCCTTTATCCTCACGTCGGCCCAAGATATGGCTCGTCCGTCGACTGCACCGTCTGTACCCGCAGTGGTCTCGGTTCCATCGCCTGTGCTCCCTCCGGCTAGTAGCCAGCCGCTTCCCAAGGCCGTAGATTCCAGCAAGTTTCCCGAGGACAACGAGCCGTCGTCGGATGCAACGATCCCGGCGTCCGATCCAGCCATCCACGAGGGTATCAACCCGAACCTGTCTGCTTCCATGGGTCCGCCGCCGCGCTCATCGCCTCCTCCAGTCGATTTGCGTTCCTCTCCGCCGCCGGTTGTTGCACCTCGCCAGCACACACCGCCCCGAACGCGCCGTTTCACAGCAAGCAGTAAGTTCTCGACTCAGAAGCGCAAATTTCTTGGTGCCGACTCGGGTTACTACTCGTCCATCGACTTTTCGTCCATTGACTCCTCGGTGACTCGTCACGGTCCTCGGCACATGCTCACCTCAGAAGCAGACCTCGATCGGCCCTTGCCCAGCGGCCGTGCTGAAGCGGAAATTGCTCGGATCCGAGGATCGTCGTACGATAGTCCTTCCAAAGGTCGTGCGATGCCGACGTCCGCACCTGCATCGTCCCCGATGCGGCCCGCAAAACTTCAACCCTTGACCCCGTCCATGGCATTCAAGAAGCCGAAGCCGCCGTCCTGGCGCTCCCCCGGTGAAATGCTGCGGTATCACCGCAGCCAGATCAAAGAGATGCTCCCGTCGCCAGACAAGAGCCTCGGTGTACTGGAGTACAGCCCCATGCCGTGGAACACGCTCAGCCACGACGGCGATTTCGATTTCGACAGTTTCATTAACACGACGCCCTCGCGTGTAACGTCTCCCCCTAAATTCGATCGGATCTCCCCACGGCCCGCGAAGCGCGTCCGCCTCGCTTCGTCGGAGAATTTGGCCAACTTGATGCGCGCCGATATCCCCACCTTCAATCTGCCCGAGGAAACACCGGCTCGCGAACCCGTCAAGGCCGGCGCGCTGCTGCGCAGCCCCATGCGCATGTCGCCTACGAAAGGCGGCTCGGCGCAGGTCGACGAGTACCTCGACATTCCGAGTGATGATTCGGAACCGGGCTGCGATATCACGCAGGGGTTCCAGTCGATTGGCGCAGCGGCGTCGGCACCGGCTCAACCGGCCATCAACCGCACGATCAAGGGGTGGCAGAGTGGCAGCCGCCGGTTTAGTCAGAGTATGTCTACGGGTTCTCCAGGGAGGCCCGGAGGACGGGAGGCGTTGAAGAGGAGCGCTTCGCATTTGTTTTAGGGTGCGCGGTTGTCTGTTTGTCTTTCGGCGGGATTCTCACCTCAAAGGTCTCAACAGTGGCCTGTTTTAAACGACAACGGAGGGCTCCAATGCGGCCTTTCCTCCACTTGGTTTGGCGCTGACGCCGGCCGACGACGGAACGATTTCCTTGGTTCTTGATGACCTGCGATGATGTTACGATACCCCATGATATGGTCGGAGGTGGGAGTTGACGGGCGCGATGGCGGCGGGGTTGGGGGTCTGATGGCACGATTGACGATATACCCCTTGTGTGCTCGCGCGCTGCTGATTCCTGGGTGCGATTGTGGGATTCGGCGTATTTGTGGCCTTTACGGCTGTGGGTTTCCTTGTCTTTTAGCGATCTGGTGGATGGAATCTCTGTTTCCTTGTATCTGTCTTTTCGTAAGCGGGTAATTGCTGGTTGGGTTGTAGTACCTAAACGGAATCAAGTCTTTTGCTCTCCCGATGGGGTTTCTTCTGCTGTGACTCCATGTGAAGTTTGGTTGTTGAGGAGTTGGGAGTTGCTGCTTGGTGAGATGAAAGCTGGGACGACATGCTGCTGGTGATGCGGGGTCGTTGGGGCCGGAGGAAGGTACGACCTCACGGGATTCACAATGACGTCGGGTTACCACTATCAAACGAAGGGACGACGGCCGATGTCGGCAACATTACTTGAAGCGGCAAGCATTGGAGATTGGGATGAATCTGATTGTAACCATTCCAGGCAGAGCGGCTGACTGTTCGCTACTACTGTAGCTATATGTATCTAAAAACTGGCCACGGCTAGACCATCTGCGATGCTCCCTATAGACAAACCAGGCCATTGACATCGACGCCCGCCAACAAGCCTCCCGACAGCCGAACGCTCGTCTCCACCCCTACAACGCCCCCCCAAGCACCTTAACAATCCACATCGCCAAACGAACATGCGGTCCCACCCTCCGTTCCACCCTCTCAAACTCAAACTCCCCAACCGGCTCCGCCCAACTCTCCAAATGCTCCACCTCCCCCGCCAACCTCTTCCTCAACCCCTCATCCGCCGTAACAACGCACACCCCCGCCTCAAGATCCAACCCATAACTCCGGGCCGTAAAATTCGAACTCCCAACCACACTCACGCTCGGCCCCGCATCCCCGGCTTCGCCGGGTAACCACGCCCAAATGCCTTTCGCGTGGTACGTCCACCCGCCAGGCGTGCCGACCGTGCCGCGCCGCCACTCCTTGAGCGTGATGTTGGATGCGAGCCCGGCGGCCGATGCCGCTTCGACGAACTTCCGGCTAAGGTGCGTGTATGCGGCTGGGAGCAGGCCGGACACGCCGCCGCTGTTGAAGAACCCGTTCGCTTCTGGCGCGGCGGCGATGACGGTCGCGCGGCCCGGTCGGGATGAGAGGAGCATGTCGCGGAAGCTCGGCGTCATGTTGAAATACCCTGCCGTGAAGGTCCAGCGCGAGGAGGGGCCGAAGGGGGGCGCGCGGAGGGAGGTGAGCAGCGCGGTTAGGGCGGGGAGTTCGGTGGAGGAGTCAGGGGTGAGGACGGGGGTGAATTGCAGGAGGGGGTAGAGGAGGGTTTGGGACTTTGAGGCGGTGGGTGGGGCTGGGGGGTGGAGGAGGGGGGTTAGCTCGTGCGTTGCTGCTGTGCGGAAGGCGTGTGGGTTGGAGAGGGGGGAGGGGGAGGGGTTGGTTGAGGGCCAGGTTAGGGTGTAGCCTGCTTCGGTGGGGGAGGGATGGACTTGGAAGGAGAGCGAGGAGACGGCGTGGTGGACGCGGGCGAAGTAGGCGGTTACGGCGGCGGAGGAGAAGACGTGGTATCGGTCCTGGCGGTTGGTGAAGTAGTCGTCGGAGAGATTTGCGCTGCAGGGGTTAGTCTGATGTGGGGCGTGAGGAGCGGGGGAGGTATACCCCGACATGATGAGTTCGTCGTCAATGCCGTACAGCTTCATGTGCTGCAGGCCCCATCCCTCGTTGATGCGCTTTGGTACCAGCGCCTTGCGGATGCCGGTTAGATTGGGCGTGTGGAACATGCGGATTTCGACGCGGGGCCCGAACTCGGATATCAATGGTGCTAGAAGCGAGGCGCATGATGGGTTGGGCGATTCGCGAGTCCCGCGCAGGGCGTCGGTTAGGATCGAGAGTTTGAGGTCGGGGTTGCGCTTGAGGGCGGCATGGAGGGTAGAGATCTACGTCGTTGGCTGGGTCCGCGATGGGTTGATCAACGTACAAGTTCATGTTCGGTTTTGCCGATGTAGAGAGTCGAGAGGAAGATGCGGCGTTTAGCATGGGAGATTTTGAACTGCTTTTGTAAACATCATATCAAAGCATATGGAGGATAAGAGATCGATTGGACTGTAGACAGAAAACCCGGCAGAACTAACTTTAAGAACTTCATAAAACTCAGAAGGCGTCTTGAGGATCTCAATCTGAGAAGCGTCAATCTCAAACCGCGGCGATAATTTGTCCAATTCAGCTGTCAATCCTCCTAATGCGGAAATCGACGATGGCTGATTCGACGGCGGAGGCTGGGTAGACGTAGAATACGCCCTCGAAACACGCGCGCGCTGAAATTGAGGCCGCGAAAACGACGGCGCCTTCGACCTCACACACCGCGCAAAGCTTCGAACAATCATATCAACGATCTGCAAAGCACTCGAGATACTCTTCCGCCCCTCGCGAAGTCGTGACTTCGATATGTCCGCCAAGCCCAAGCCTTAGCGCCTGATCGTTCGGGTTCGGGCCGAGCCATCCCCGACGTCAACCTCACAACTCGTCACCAACCGCATCACAGCTCTCCCACCGCCGCCATGTCTACGATTCTGAGGACGCTGCGGAACCTGCGCCGGATAGGGCTGAAGGTATGTATCTGCGCGCTGCATTGAGGCGCCACAAGCTGACAGGGAGCAGGAATATGGCCACCAGCTGCAGGTACGGCGTACGCCCTTTTCGCGGGCTGCGGGCTAACCACGACTGCTTCTGCGCGTTAGCACATTGGTATGCGACATCGCTGCGATTGAGGATGAGGGTGGGGTTGACATGGATAGGTGACACCAAGGCGGGCACACTGATCGGCGTCGACCGCTTCGGAAACAAGTTCTTTGAGAATCTGGAGGAGGAGCTGCCGCGTACGTACTGCGCACCGGGGACGCGGCACCGCTAACGGCGGCAGTGAGAACGCGCTGGGTGGACTACAAGGACTATCGTGAAGATCCGTAAGTGGCGGCGTGTTGGTGTTGAACTCGTGCTAATGATCGTAGTTCGCAGATTGAGCCCGGATGGTAAGGTGCCTGTCCGTATTGCTGGCGATGCTGACAGCACAGGCACGCTTGGATGTCGTATATGGTTGACAAGGCTCCGCCCTCTGACCCCATTCTCCAGCCGGGCATCCGTGTCTGGGAGCCCCCGACCCATCGGCCCAACATGACGGCTTCTCGGTCCGCATACAAGCCGTACAGCACGTAAGCATCGCCTTCCGTCCGCAAAACCACGGCTTACACGTCCAGCACGAAGCCCAAGTACCACGCGTGGACGCCGGTGGCGAAGCCGAGGGAATAAGGGTGTCAAGATCGCCTGTACATATCAACTAGACCAAGCCTCTAGCCTGCCATTGATAATCTAAGCGCGCTTTTGCTTCGGGTATATGACTAGTACAAAACACCCTTCGTGCTCATGACCTCACCCTCCCGCCCCGCAACCGGACTCGTCGCCATTCTTACCGCCACAGCAAGCGCCTTAAACGCACTCTCAGCCCGATGATGATCATTCTCCCCGCGCAACACATCAACATGCAGCGTAACCCCCGCGCCCTGCGCCCAGCTCTGCAAACAATGTGGCAGCATCTCCGTGCTCAAATCGCCAATCTTCTCCCTTTTCAAGCCCAGATCAATCACCGAGTACGGGCGGTTCGACAGATCCACCACCGCCCGCGCCAGCGCCTCATCGAGCGGCGCATACGCGTAACCGAACCGCGCGAGCCCGGTCGACGACCCGAGCGCGGTCTTGAATGCCATGCCGAGCGCGATGCATACATCTTCCGCTGTGTGGTGGTCGTCGATGTGCAGGTCGCCGCGGCAGCGCAGGCGTAGAGACCAACCTGCGTGCTTGGACAGGGCGTGCAGCATGTGGTCTAGGAAGCCGATCCCGGTGTCGATGTCGATGGTTTGCGACTTGGACACCTGCGCTGCGTGGCACTCCTTGGGGGTTTCGGAGGAGGACTCGGCTTCGAGGGCACCGCCGTCCAGGCTGAGAGCCAGTTGGATTTTGGTCTCGTTGGTGTCGCGGTTGAGCGTTGTGGTGCGGCGGGGGGCGGCCATGGTGGGCGGGATGAAAGGTGGAATGTAGGGGATGGAATTGAGGTTATACGTAGAAAATCGACAAGGCGAGATGAGGGATGTTGAGCGTGAAGGTGAATTGTTTTTGTATCTCGAGTCGTCTACAACAAAAGCCGCCCCTCATATTCGCCGCTAAGTACCCTAGCCCCGCCACAGGCAAAGCGAACGCGGGGTGAATTTTTCTGCGGCCAATGGCGGAGATGGCGATAAGATAAGATCTTGATTTTTGTTGCCTACGCCACAGGTTACATCTCCCACAGCAGAAGCACAACATTTCCACTGTCACACTATTCCATTACATACACTCAACATGTCGCAAGATCAAGAAATGGAGGATGTCGTTGCCGAGAACGGCACGGCGCAGCAGGAGGAAGAGGAGAGCGATGGCGAGGGCGAGCGTCTCTTGCGCGTGGTACGTCGTTCCGACACTTTGCGCGTATTGCTAACGAACATAGCTTCCCGGTGCAACGGACACAGCAGCGTCATTCGAGTTCATTGAGGAGGACCATACACTCGGGAATGCGTTGCGGCATATCATCATGAAGAAGTGGGTTCGTCGCTGCGTCTCAGTACCCACGCTGACGGTTTAGCCCTGACGTCGAGTTCTGCGGCTACTCGATCCCTCATCCGGCAGAGGCGAAGATGCACCTGAGAATACAGACATACGGTTAGTGCATCTCGGATGTCAAGGAAAGATGCTGATTGGCAGATGGCGTCAATGTGCACGATGTTCTCGAGAAGGGCTTGAACGACTTGCAGGATATGTGTGATGTGGTTGTCGAGAAGTTCACGACTGCTCGCGAGGAGTTTCTGAGTGCGTCTGCAACATGAAAGCGCTTTCGTACGACATGAGGGCGGTTTCGTAGCATTGGGTTACGGTGGGTTCGGCGCAGGACGGCTAGGCTGATCTAGGATGGACGGCGCACGATTGAGGTACACAACGCACTTATAGCTTGAGCAGTCGGTTGTCTTTATTACACAGGGCTAACGACATCTTGCGGGTCCCATCGCGTTAGGGAATTTTGGGCAGAGAAGTAGCAGTGGAAGGACATCTCGGGTGAATGATTCAGGTTGCAGAGACTATGTACATCTACCCGACATGCATTCTAGTTGCGACCCTATAGAAGTCAGCGGAGTCCTAGCAACATGGAGAACTCCTACCTCCAAGAAACCAGTGATGAAATTCGGCGGCAGGCGAGCCGTGGGTTCCTCTTCCGTACGGAAGTACTTCATGACGTGATTCAGCTGCTTCCAGAAGTTCATGGTTTCCTAGCCCATTAGCATAGCCCCTATTCCCGAGTCCAACGCACTTGGAACTCAGTATGCGAATGCGTGATCAACACATCAACCGTCGGCAAGTGCTTGACCATGCGGTTCTTCTCAAACTCCTGCCGGATCTTCGTGCGTATCCGCGGCACAGGCATATTCATCGTGTACATCGACTGAATCTCCGGAGCCTGCGTTCCATCAGCCATCCGCCAATCCCCCCTCGGACGCAACTCACAGCCCGCAGCCAGTCCCGGTACGATTTGATCACTCGCGACTTCGCATCGGCCCAGCTGGCCGCTACGGCGGGTTAGCGAAGTCTCTGAGCTGGGGATTGGGCCTTACAGGTGCGCGTGCGCTGCGCCAGGTACGTCGGGTTGATCATGCTGGGCTCGGGCGGGCGAATTGGCGATGTGCAGCTGTTAGTGGTGAGGGGAGGTCGTCGCGGCTATTGAGTAGATTCGCGCGCGCTTGATGACGGAAAGGTGGTGGCGGTGTGGCGGTGCCAAGCTTCAAGTTGCCCGCGCGCAGCATCGTCACAGTTGAATTTGCAACAGCATATCATCGCGACCAAGTCTGCAGGGCTTTTGCTTCACGTCCTCTACACTTATATCTATCTGATCCTCGCTGTCACTCCCTCTCCGCTGCCGCCATGCCGCCTATTCGCACCGCGCGCAACCGCAAGCCCCCACCAGACGGGTTCGAAGACATCGAGGATACGCTGCTGGAGTTCCAGAATAAAATGAAGGATGCAGAGAATGCGACCCATGAGGGGAAGAAGCGGTATGAGACCGTGTGGCCGATCTTCCAGATCACACATCAGCGTATGTGATTCTTGCACAGATATGGGGCGAAGCTAACACGTACAGGATCACGGTACATCTACGATATGTATTATGAGAAGGAGGCGATCTCGAAGAAGCTTTACGACTGGCTGCTGAAGAACGGCTATGCAGATGCGAACCTGATCGCCAAGTGGAAGAAGCAAGGCTATGAAAAGGTGCGTCCGTTTGGGGATATGTGGGACTCTGGCTAACGTGTGTAGCTTTGCTGCCTCCGCTGCATTCAGACTAAGGAGACAAACTTCAACAGCACGTGCATATGCCGGGTGCCGCGCGATCAGATGAAGGACGAACAGACGATCGAGTGCGTCAGCTGCGGGTGCCGGGGATGCTCTTCGAGCGATTGAGCGGTTCAAATGATACCCTGTTTTTGTGGTTTACGGCATGAGGGCGCTTGGGGTCATGGTCGCAAGAGGGATTCGAAAATGGTATGGGAGTTTTCAGGCGTAGGACGGCCAGTCGCTTTGTTGAGAATGACATACGGGCGGTTACGGCAAAAGGTCAGGAGTCCTGCTCCGTTACTACTCGCTCTTCTCATAGTGCAGGTGGAGCTTATGTGCAGCATTGCTGTGTACTCAGACTTGCTTCAAGCTTGGTAGCATGTCTACATTTACTAGAATCTACAGGCTCTCTCGGACCCTGGACATCATCTTACGACGCATAGCACCGTACTGCATCGACTCCATTAGCTGGTTCGGCGATCATGCGGAGAAGAAGCCTTCTATTCAAAGCAAGATCTTCTTAATATCAGAGCTCATGGGCTGCGTTTCCCGGGACCTGGGTCACGGTTCGAGCTTCTCGAACCGAGGGTGCCGGATGTGAATCCCCCACCTTTTGTTATTCGCTAAGGGACGGTAACGTTACCTTCCCTTCGCCGGGCCCATCCATTACAAGAACTCAATGTGTCCAAAGTAGCAGGTCCCGCTCGGCAAACCTCATGAGGTTGCTCACGATAGTTGTTGTATTTTGGGACTGAACAAAGATTCCACATTCAGCAGGCGAGTCCGCAGTCTGCACCGATACCTACTGACCCCACGAAAGCTGCCCGATCCAGAAGGCTGCCCGAGGCCGTATCCCGGGAACACTTGCCCATTTCAGCAGGCCGGGGACAGGATGCGGAGAGGGGAACGGCGCGATCCCAGTCTCGACGCCATACTTTTCAACTATTCGCCATTATCTGCTGGCGATCCGCGACTCATGCCCATGCGGAAGTGGTTCAACGG
This sequence comes from Trichodelitschia bisporula, assembly GCA_010356995.1. Classification (NCBI taxonomy): domain Eukaryota; kingdom Fungi; phylum Ascomycota; class Dothideomycetes; order Phaeotrichales; family Phaeotrichaceae; genus Trichodelitschia; species Trichodelitschia bisporula. The sequence goes on along the minus strand of ML996688.1, from coordinate 1,762,212 downwards.
GAATTAGACTTGTGCTACGACGGGCAGCCAGCTCAATTGGTTTATCGGTGAACAAAGAAACGGCTGTGCATCATCGGGCGAACGCCCTAGTTACCCGCAGCTACTGCAAAGCCGTTGCGCGTCTCCTCAACGGGTTGACCTCGACAAATAGGCGTCGACGCGACGAAACCACAAGGCTGCCAAGTTTGACCAGTCCAACATCACCTCCCAGTTCAGCCATTCCAAGTCTCCTCAGAGCCTTCTGGATGGTGCCCCCACCCCCCCCCCCCCCCAAAATCCATCGACCTCATCAATCGGCCTCTTACCGACTCCACGCAGCGATCGCAGCCCAAAATCCGCAATGCCGCATGAAGCGAATCCCGGGGACCCCACTATATTAATCCACGCGCCGGCCAGCCGAGGCATGGGTGCCCTACCATTTGCCCTACCACCTGCCCTTCTTATCCCACCGCATCACCACGCCGCACGTTATCTTTCCGAAACGGTACCCGTGCCGCCGGCCAGATGCAGCGCTGGAGCCGGGAGAGCGTGTGCCCGCATCCTACGGTTTCTTCTTGCAGATACCGTCCTCCCCTTCCCTCCGAACGATCGGGGCTGCCAAGCACGCGGCACTCAATGCGATTACTCTAAGATTCGTGCTATTCGCGGCGTAATTTGTGCACGGAAAGGGAGGTGATAAGGGATCTAGGCTGGGGACGGCATGGCGGACGGAGATGGCGTGCGACCGGGTTGCGGGAGTGGGCATTGGGGTATAATATAGCATCGGTCCGTGTTACAAGCAGACGTCGTCTCCCAACGTCCCACTGCAACAATGTGTGAGTGCTTGAATTACAGGTGCCATTGACACAGCTAACAATGTCAGCGACTACCAACGCCGTCTTCACCGACGCGGTCGCATCGCAACCGCCCGCCAGCGCGGTGGCGGCAGCCTCGCGCGCCTCGGCCGTCATCTCGGAGAAGCAATTCGCGCTCGAGACCGCGGATGAGACTGGCTCCGGGCGCGAGCAGTTCTACGATGATCCTGCGTTCCCGCGCCCGACGGAGGAGGAGAAGGCCACGCTGCGCCGTGTTCCCGGATCCATTCCTTGGATGGCCTACCTCCTCTGCGTTGTCGAGTTTGCGGAGCGCGCGTCGTATTATGGTGCCAGCCAGGTGTTTAATAACTTTATGCAGTTTCCGCTGCCGGATGGTGGGTTTGCCCTGTGTGAGCTAGGGGAAGAGGCTGATGTGTGCAGGTGGTAATGGTGCTGGGGCGCCTCCGCGTGGTTCGGAGCAGCCGGCTGGTGCGCTGGATAAAGGCTTGAAGTTCAGCAATGCCTTTGTCCTGCTGTTCAAGTTCCTGGCGTATACGCTGCCTATTTACGGCGCCTGGATTGCGGACACTAGGATCGGGCGGTATCCGGCTATTCTCATCGGCGTGCTGATCTGCGGCGTGGCGCATATAATCCAGATCTTCGGGGCGCTGCCGTCGGTGCTGCAGAAGGGTCATGGGCTCCCGCCGTTCATCATCAGCTTGTTTATCCTCGCTATCGGGGCTGGGATTTTCAAGCCGAATATCCTCCCGACGGTGCTGGATCAGTACGAGCAGCAGCACGACTACGTCACGGAGCTGAAGACCGGCGAGCGCGTCATCATCGACCCGGAGATGACCATCAACCGCATCAGCCTAATCTTCTACTGCTTCGTCAACATCGGCGGCTTCTTCCCCATCGGCGTCGTCTACGCCGAAAAGCGAATCGGATTCTGGCTCGCCTTCCTCCTGCCGGGCATCATCTACTTCCTCCTCCCACTCGGCCTACTCCTCACGTACAAGAAAACGAAAAGAGTAAAGCCCAATGGCTCTGAGGTGGAGAAATTCTTCCAGATCCTCGCCATCGCCTTTAAAGCGGAGAAAGGTCGCTTCTGGCGCATTGAGGGCGCGAAGCCGTCCGCCCTCGCTGCTAAGGGCATAACCACGTACAAGGGCAAGCCCATCCCCTGGACGGACCACTTCGTTGATGATGTGCGCCGCACGCTCTCCGCATGCATGATGTTCCTGTACTTCCCCATCTGGTACCGTAAGTTCCCCCTCTCACCCCCCTCTTCCCCCCCATTCTAACACCCACAGTCAACAACGGCGGCATCGGCAGCGTCATGTCCTCCCAAGCCGCAAGCATGACAACAAAGGGCGCCCCCAACGATCTAATCAACAACTTCAACCCGCTAACCATCATCCTCTTCGTCCCGCTGCTCACCCACGTCATCTACCCGCAGCTCCAGAAGCGTAACATGATGCCCGGTCGCACCACGCGCATCACCTTCGGCTTCACCCTCGCGTGGATCAGCGGCATTGTCGGGACTCTCATCCAGTGGTACATTTACAAGACCTCTCCCTGCGGTAAACACGCCACGGGGTGCAAGGTCGGAGCCCGCGTCTCCCCCATCTCCGTCTGGGTACAGATGCCCGTCGTCATCCTCGGCGCGATGAGCGAGTGTTTCTGCCAGGTCACCGCATACGAAATCGCCTACGCGCGGAGCCCGAAGAACATGCGCGCGCTCGTAATGTCCATTTTCCTATTCATGAACGCGTTGAGCAGTGCGCTGGCGCAGGTTCTGACCCCTGCGATTGAGGACCCGTGGTTGGAGTGGGTGTGGGCTGCGCCGGCGATGGCGCTGTTCGTTGTTACTATCGTTTTCCATTGGCGGTATAGGTGGATGAATGACGATACGTTCATGACGTACGAGGAGGAGGAGAATCCGGCTGCGGCGCACGGTGGCGGTGAGGTGAAGGACTCACCCACGATTCCGGAGCACGAGAAGTTCGACAAGAAGGCGTAGGACGGAAAGATCTTACATAGGCGCGTAATGGATATCATCTCTAATCTCCCTCTCTCCCCCTCACCCTTCGTTCCCCCATCCCCCTCCCGCACCCCGCAACCAAAGCCCCCGCCCCCAGGCACGCAGCCGCAAACCCCCACCCGACATTCCCACGATGCCACCCCCTCGTCGCCCCAACCTGCACCGCATGCCCCACCGCATTCGCCACCGCCAACCCCACGGCCCTCTTCTCCGCCGCCCCATCCCGCAGCACATCACCCATCCAAGCCAACACCAGCGGCGCCGCCGAGAACATCCCCGCCGCCATCACCGCCAGCAACGAATACGCCCCGCCCAGCGCTGTCACAAACACGGCTGCCAGCGCCGCCGCGGCCGCAATCCCGAGCGCGCAGGCGATGTGCGCGCGCCGCTCGCCGCGGGCATCTGAGGACAGGGATGTTAGGGTCAGGCTCAGCGCAGCGAGGATGTAAATCGGGATAGTCAGATACTGCGCCTGTGCAGCGTTGCGAGCAAGCGGACGCACAAGCTGTGGGACGAAGTACGTGACCGTTGCCGGCCCCATTACCAGCGCATACAGCGCCGTAAACACATACGTTCTTCGGTCCGCGAGCGCGGACTTCACCGCCGCGAGTGGAGGAAGCGTAAGTGAGGAGGCTGCGCGAGTGTGTGCGAGGCGGACGTGTGCGAGCGCCCGCTCGGTCGGCGTGAGGTGCCGCGGGGAGGAGGGGAAGTCGAGCAGGATGGGAATGGCGGCCAGCGCGACGACGATGGTAGCCAGTCCTTCGATTAGGAAGAGCCAGCGCCATCCGGACAGCCCGGCGTGACCGTGGAGGGAGGGGATTATGGAGCCGGCGAGGAGGCCGCCGAAGGCGCCGCTGAGGAGTGCGGAGGTGAAGATTAGGGCGATGCGTTTGCCTGGGGTGGGTAAGAGACGGATTGAGTGGGAAAGGTTAATGGGGGCAAGGGTCAGGCGGCCGTACCGATTTCATCAGGCTTGTACCAGCTGCTCAGCAGGTAGAGAATGCCAGGGAAGAACCCCGCCTCGACGGCACCGAGCGCAGCGCGGTACGCCAGTAGCCCTTCGTAAGACCGGACGCTGGCCATGCCCGCGCAGAGCGCACCCCATGTTATCATTAGCCCGGGGAGGTAGATGCTAGGGCGGGCACGGGTGAGGGCGAGGTTGGAGGGGACTTCGAAGAGGATGTAGCCGAAGAAGAAGATGGAGAGGGCCCAGGCGTAGCGGGATTCCGAGAGGGAGAGGTCGGCGGCCATGCCGGCGATTTTGGCGTTGCCCTGGGGGGGTTAGGGGAGGTGAGAGGGGGGGAGAGGTTGAAGGGAGGATCGCCGTACAATGTTGGTTCGGTCGAGAAAGTTGAGAATGAACATCAGGCAGAGCATTGGCATTAGGCGTAGGTCGATTTTGCGCACCAGGGCGCGCTCAGTGGGTGTGTCTGGTTCATAATGTTCGAGGGCGGCCTCGAGGGCCACGGGACTGTCGAACAGTTCGCTTCCTTTCGTACCGTCATTGGGCTTTTCCGGTGCCATGGTGGTGAGAGGTGAAGGCTATTACTATTGTCTATATATGCGAGCTCTGTCAGACCTTTTGTACTGGAGCACTCGACAGTGTGGGATCATTCGAAAAGAGACCGTCAACCAATGGAAACCAACCTCTCGGCAAGCTGTCCCCTCGTCCTCCATTCTACGACGTCCGGCTTTTACCATACTCATACTTTGCGAGACCGCCACGGCCTCACCCGTCCGATTTGAATGGTGGGGCATCAATCGATCGTCTGGATCGGGTAATGAAAGACGTTGCCAAGGGAGATCATTGCCTCTTAAGGGAATAACTCGACCATTCGGAATTTGCCGAACTGCTGTCTCGGTGGCCGAGATATCCGTGGACCACGATTCCGCTGGGGACAGGCGCGGTGTAATGTGATACCGTCATACCCTCGTGCATCGACCCGGCCCCGCGAAGTGTTGAGGGTGAAATCCACGTCATCGCCGTATCTTCAGCCCGGCATCCCTGCAGCCATGCCATCGAACATCCCCAGCGGGAGGTACTGTTGCTCAATCCCATAGAGCCCAACGTCATCTCCAGACATTATACCTACTCCAAAGCTGCTCCAATCTGGACCACTCGACCCCGCGAGTCCTCGTTCAAGGTCTGCAATCGTCAGCGGAAGAGGTTCCGGCTCCAACCTCTCAGCCTTAAATTTCGCTATCATGCCACGCAGGCCGTGGGCCATGTATGGCGCCAGATGCCGCTTGCTCGTCTTTGCATTGCTGAGAAGATCCGCGCAACTCTCGATCAGATGGATCACAGTGTAGTCATCCAGGGCGAGGCTGTACGCGCGCCAGCGCAGCAGAACTTTAAGTAGAAAAGCAGCGGCGTAGGTTATCATCGTGTGTAGATAAAGAGGCATGCCAACGGTTGCGGCGCGAATGGACGGGTCCTTGAGGACGAACTCTAGGGTTGCAAGGGCGTTATCAACGGCAAGTTGGGCGAAATGATGGCGCTTGTCAGAGAGCATTTGTGTTGAGCACGGGGACATTCCGCGGAGGGCGTACGCGTTGACTTGCAGTTTGGCGAAGTTCCAGTTCATGATTATTCCTCTTGCGGGATAGCCAGCGAGGTATTTGTTCGGTCCTAAGCTTGTTAGCTGAGCACGGAGCAATACTACGGGACTGACCGAGCAGAGGCTGCCACTTTGCTCTCCAGGCGTCTATGTCGGCGTTGAACGTTTGGATGCTATCAAGGTCCGTTTCCGAGATTGACTTTTCGGGGTCCGGTCCGAAATAAAAGTATACTTGGCTGAGAATACGGAAGATGGCTACTTGGCTATGCAGTCGGTAGTCGGCTTGGGTTACTCCGGGCATTTGCAGGAATGCCTCATGGAGCGGGATTGTGGCGTCATCATGAATAACGGGCGGCCTTCCATAGGCGATGCTGAAGTTGTGGTCGCAGACGTACAGGAGAAACCAAAGCCTCGCCCCTTCGATATGGTCACTTTGTCCGCGTAGAGCCTTGGAAAAGCTTTGGTGTAGACCGAGTTCTGTGGCGATGCGAACTGCGTGACCAGAAAGCTTCCCTAGCACTGCTCAGTATGTGGTCGTTTTATGATTACTGATTTACTCACAGCTCACTTCGGACAGCCAAAATGCTCCTATACAAAATCCTCTAATGTCATCCAAGTTGTGGTAGCGGTGAAACATAGAATCGCTGACGAGGGACAGAAACTCCGTATACGCCATATCAAAGATGTGCTCCTTGTCTTGGACGTGGAGCGCAGTCACCGCAAGAATAGCCGCCACCAGAAGCGACGACGATTCCCGAGCTGATGCCAGGATGTCGTGCACCAAAGGCGATCCTCCCCAGAGATACTGGTGGAGTGTTGTGTCAAACGCGTGGAACAGCTCCTCTGCGTCGCTCAGGCTAACCCTTCCCTGCGCAATAAAATCGTCCTTGAGTCCAGTTCGTACTTCGCCTCTGGGAGTCGACTGTGGATTGCTGCGCAAAGCAGACAGTTTCGTGACTTCATAGAGACTCGCCATTGGATCGGAAATGGTGCTGTCTCCGTCTCCTTCGCCTTGAGCAGGCTCCTGCGATGGCTCTCTAGTCATAGAGAGCGTTGCTGGTCGATGACGGCTTCGCGGCGATGCATACTCGGATTCTCCATTGTGATGGTCGGCATATCCCGATTCGCTGACTTTGGCATGCGAACTCGGGCTGAGGTGCTCGATGGCTGGTATGTTCATGTGCCGCAGAATCTCAGAGACGGCGACTTGCAGTTGGTGCGTCTTTTGCTCCATAGCCGTTTTCCACTCTGACTCGTCTTCCAGCAGAGTCTGCAAGCTCTTGTTGACAACGCAGTGGAGCTTGAGCCGAATACATCGAGCACAAGCTCGCTCTCCGGGCTCAATTCCGCATTTGATCTTTCTGCTTTGGCATTCTTGACCTGGAGACCATCAGCCTTAAACTCTCGACCCTATTGGCAAAAATTATGATCACAGAATGAAGAGGGGAAGCATAGGCGACTTTGATGCAACATGATGCTCCGAGACTCCTTTGACGATTACTAGTCGCTCAAGAGTGGTCTGCTCAATTCACTTCGAATGGAACGCCACGTCGGAGTAAACTCCACTCAATTGAGTAGGGATCAAGCCATCACCTAACGATCTTAAAGCACTTACAGGCTCGGATCTTCCTCGATATCTGGGGTTGGTGGACCCTCGAAGCTCCTACGCCGTTTTTGGCCATCTCCGGCGGCGTTTCGTCAACAGGTGCGCTCATCTCTCCGAACGATCGCTTCATACTGCGAGGACAAAATTTAACTGCCGCATTGTCGTCCTGTCAGATATTCGCCGACCCTTTTGATGGATGACGGACATAGATGTTAAAGTCATGTGGAAGCCATCGACGTCACGACCATCTGCCCGACAGACGAGGGTTTGCGTCCGAACCTGTTTGCATCTGCCTCCTGCACCAACAGCACAAAGTCACCCTTCACGCTGCAGTCGTCAACATCAGAACAACGCCCAACGACGTTCCCTATTCTTAGAAATCTGGACATGACGCCTCGGTTGAACACCTGAGACAGTAAGAGAGGCTGCGCCCGTGGTAAAAGTTCAGCTTTCGAGAAGGGCATCATAGTCATGAAGCAGTCCAGTCAGCACGGTGGAGGAAGCTTAGGTACTCAAGAGAGAGGGCGCCCATTGGCCGTTTCGCATCTGCTTACTCCCAAAACCCGGTCGAATTTATAACCCTCCCCGTTTGGCGAGTTCGGATAGGGACGCCCGGAGAAATATCGGTATTCATTCGTCTCGGGTCTTAGTAGAGGGCGTCTTCGGCTTTGCGGGTTCCCGAAGCTGGCGTGGACGCTTACTCCGCTGTCCGGCTTCGTCGCTTGCTGCATACCAAATTTGTATAATGCTCTCGGGATTCCCTCCTCAGCCTCGGTTGGGGATAACTGAGTCCGTTGTGACCGCATATACGAGGTTGAGGTTCCATCGCAACAACTGCAGCAAGTGATAAGAGATGCAACTTCGTGCTCATAAATCCGTGGGCGGCAACGAGGGGTCGTTTTATGCCTCCAAGCTCCGGACATGCCGCGCACGGACCATCTCCGCTCGAAATCCAGAACTTGAACAACGGACAAAAAAGTTCGCAAGAACACGCATCCGCGACCCACGATCCACGACGTCACGACCAACTCACACCGCCCAATTGCCATCATGGACGCGCTTAGCAACATCAACCTGAATGCGGCGGACCTTCAGTCGCTCCCCGACCGGGACAAGGCGGAGCTCCAGCAGTTCCTCAAGAACGAGACCCAAAAGAGCACCATCCAGCAAGGTCTGCTCGTGCCTTCCAAAACCGAACCAGGCTAACTGCTTCGCAGCCATCCACTCCCTTACGGACGTGTGCTTTCGCAAGTGCATCACTGGCAAGATCTCGTCGGGCACGCTGGACAAGACCGAGGAACCGTGCATGCGCAACTGCGTAGACCGCTTCATGGATGCGAACAACTCAATTCTGAAGCAGCTCGAGTCGATGAGGACAGGATAGAGCGTTTGCCACTTAGAAGTCATACTCATCTGCTGCGCCTATTTGAGGGGCACTGGGGATCTAACTGGAGATCTACTGGGACACGGAACGGACTACGGTCCGGCTGCATTACGGAGTTCACGGTCATGTACATGTATGGGCTGTTAAACTAGGCATCACCATTCAATCAAGGTCACAAGGTCATTGCAGTTGCCATCTATGAGTTGGCAAATGGCACAATGTGGTATTCACGCTAGCTGCTCTTTGCTATCAGAAAACCCGTCAAAACGCCATAAGCCGTCCCAATATCCCATTTTAGACGATCGAAAGCTTGGTCGCCGCAATGTCCAGGGCGTCCACATCCGGGGTTAACCGGGCATACGCCTTCTTGGTGCCGTCCGGACGAATGAGGGTGTTGATCTTGACTGTGTCGACATCGTACATCGTCTTGAGCGCAGCCTTGATCTGGCGCTTATTGGCCCTGCGCATATTAGCACCAGGCCTGAAATTTCAAGGTCCGACCTGTAGACGTGACGTACTTGATGTTGACGATGAAGACGAGCGTGTTGTTCTCCTCAATCTTCTTCATCGCGCTCTCCGTGTTCAGCGGGTAGAGCAGGATGCTGCCAGCATCGAGGCGCGGCTCGTGCTATGGCGGGTCAGTGCCGTCTCGATTCGGATAGTGTTTACTCACGTTGACCGACTTGCGCGGGTACTTGGGGGCGCGAGCCAGCGACAGAGTCTTGGGGCGCCGGAAGGTCGTCGAGAAGCGCTCCTTCCTCACTTTGTGCGAGTTGACCTATAACTAGGCCTCAGCAATTGTGCTGAACGCCTCTGGAGGGAATCATCTTACGCCCTTGAGCGCAGCCTTTGCCGCAGCATTGGCCTTGCCCGACTTGGAGGTGGGCTTGGTGGTGCTCTTGCCTGCGAGATGTTAGTCGTGCCGCAAGGGAGTGAGATACTGCTCGTCAACTTACCCTTCTTAGCGTCAACCTTCGGCGCCATTGTGAGATGCTGTTGTTAGTTGACCGTTATGAAGTTGTCGCGGCGGTTGAAGGATTTTGGAGATTTCGAATGCCGGGTGAATTTCGGCGGCGCGGTCCGCCCCTCGCTTATGGCTTGGCGCACAAACATTGCCTGAGGCTGCATCGAGCGAGCATGCGGTCGCCGAGACGCCGAGCCCACACATTTTTGACTGCAACCACACATCACCGACAACCACTTCAACCCGTCTTCCTTTCCTTGAGTACGCCGCCACAGCAACCATCTGCAACGCACCACTAACAGAACACAGCAAACCGTACGAAATGGGCGACGCAGATATCACAGCTAGCCGGTCAGTGCTTCACCACAATGCTCGAGATCGCGCTTGCTCACATTGCACAGCTGGCGCTTAGTCGAGGTCGGCCGCGTGGTCCTGTTCTCGGCTCCCAGCCCGTACGTGGGAAGGTGAGGAGTTTGTGAGCCCAAAGAAAGTGCAGAGCTGATTGCAATAGGATCGCGACGATTGTTGAGATCATCGATCACAAGCGTGTATGTTTCCCCACACTCTATACGACCATAGCTCATGGATCAGGTCCTGGTTGATGGTCCCTCGGACGATGAGGACAAGGCTGTTCCCCGCCATGCTGCCGCCCTGGCCAACGTCGCTCTTACTCCCATCGTCATCGAGAAGCTCCCGCGCGCTATCGGCAACGGTGCGCTGAAGTCCGCGTGGAAGGCTGCCGAGGTCGAGAAGAAGTGGGAGAGCGGCGTCTTCGCCCAGCGCCGTGCTCAGAGCGCGAAGCGGAGATCCCTCAACGACTTCGAGCGGTTCAAGGTGATGCGGTTGCGGAAGCAGGTTAGTCATGTTGACGGCGTTCACATGGCAATCGCTAACTGTCTAGGTGCGCTTTGAGGAGAAGAAGGCTCTGGCCAAGATTCGGGCTTCGGCATAGACGTCGAGCGCACATTGGGGCGAGATGGGGTGAAACTTGGGGATTTGCATGGGCTCTGCTGCTTAGGGAACAACTCTCGATTTCGGCATAACCAATGAAAGTCCCAATGGGCAGGGCTTCCGGCGTCTTCGGCCTTGTAAATCTGCACTTCGTGTCTTTTGTGGTTCAGCGATCAAATGAAACGGCACGAGTTGAGGTGTGCGATTTTTCAAAGCCGTAGAAGAAGCCGTGAACGTCCAGCCTGTAGTTAATCCATTCCAACTATTCTCCAAACCTGCTTCTCGGTGATGTCTGATGTTGGTGCCCTGGTGGGGTTACGCGCGGCCGGTGATCCTCGCTTCGGGAATCGGGCCTATGATTGGTCACTGCAAATTATGTCCGTGCTTCCGCCCACCATCATTTGCACCCCGAGGGACCCCTCGATTTCCAAACACTACACAACGCCAAAATGTCGAACCCCCGCATTGAAGAGCTCCCCGACGAGCCGGAGAAGAAGAATGTCGAGGTTGAAGACGCAAGCTCCGACGACGACTCCGAGGTCGAGGGCGAGGGTGAGGCCGTGATCCCCGCAGGCTCGTCTGTGGCGGTCCATTCCCGCAACGAGAAGAAGGCTCGCAAGGCCATCGCGAAGCTCGGCCTGAAGCACATCGAGGGCATCACGCGGGTGACGCTTCGGCGGCCCAAGAACGTAAGTCTGGGCTTTTTGTGCATTTCAGACGAATTCTAATGCGGGTTAGATCTTGTTCGTGATCAACAACCCCGATGTCTACAAGTCGCCTTCAAGTAATACCTACATGTAAGTAGTTCGCTCTGTGTGCGAGCTTTTGTCTGACTCCAGTAGCATCTTTGGCGAGGCCAAGATCGAGGACCTCAACTCCCAGGCTCAGGCGTCCGCTGCTCAGCAGATTGCCCAAGAGGCTGCTGGCGACCACGCCGGCCACGATCACGCTGGTCACTCCCACGGCAAGGGCAAGGCTGTCGACCATGGCGATGAGAAGAAGGAGGAAGAGGAGGACGACGGCGAGGAAGTTGATGAGGAGGGTCTCGAGGGCAAGGACATCGAGCTCGTCATGCAGCAAGCGGGCGTGTCTCGCAAAAAGGCTGTCAAGGCACTCAAGGAGAATGACAACGACATTGTCAACTCGATCATGGCTCTCAGCTCATAGGTCATTTCGGTGTGAGGGTTTGGAGGTCGGGTGGAGTCGTTGTGCTGTACCGTAGTCCAATTCCCATATCAACCTGAGCATGGCACCATGAAATCGACTCTTTGAACTGCATTATGAAACTCTAAGTCTGCACTGCTACCGTACCCATCATCGAAGCTCTGCGTCTTTAATCAAGTGCCACTGACCGCCGTCGACTTGTGCTCGGCTCAACTCTTGCTGGATATTGATGCCTCATATATCGGGCCGCAAAACGTGATCGGAAGACCCCGGTGCCAAGCGTCGGATTCTCTCGCCCGCTTCACGACAGCGCACCTTTGCGAAGCATCACCACCCATTACACATCTCCAACCATCGAAATGGCCGTCGGAGTAAGTCAATTCCCCTTATGAAGCAACACACTCCCGTGCAGTAAACCCACTGGCATCGCCCGCATGCCCTTGCTTTCCCAGCACACCCTCGGCACACCGGAGCCCACGGCTAACCTTTGCACAGCGTAGCGCCGCCCTCAAACTCGACTGGACGAAGCTGGCCTCGCAGCTCGGGCTGCGTGGCAGCACGGCCAACTCGCTGGTCACCTTCAAGAAGCGCAACGACGACGCGCGGCGCAAGCTGCAGATGCTGCAAGAGCTACCGCAGAACGTCGACTTCGCGCACTACCGCAGCGTGCTGAAGAACACGGCCGTGGTCGACGAGATCGAGCGCCAGTTCTCGGCTTTCAAGCCCCAGACCTACGACGTCGAGCGCCAGGTCAAGGCCATTGAGGCGTTTGAGGCGCAGGCGGTTAAGGGGGCGGAGGAGACGAAGAGTGTGGTGGATCGTGAGCTTAGCGACTTGCAGAAGACGCTGAAGAATATTGAGGAGGCGAGGCCGTTTGAGGATCTCACTGTGGTGCGTAGTTTGTGTCGTGTTTGGATGGATTTGGGCTAATGCTGCGTAGGACGAGGTTGCTGCTGCCCGGCCCGATATTGACCAGCGCACCGAACAGCTCGTTTCCAAGGGCCGCTGGGACGTTCCCGGCTACAAGGCAAGTTCTCTAGGAGTTTTAATGAGGATGTCGCTAACCTTGAGCAGGAGAAGTTTGGCGATCTGTCGGTGTTGTAATCGGGTGGCCGTCCTTGCTCTCCAAAATACCATGTTCTATAGGCTCCGATCTCATGTGCAATAGATAGACTTTCGCGCCTATGTGCTGCATGTGGAGTGAGTGTCATAACCGCAAACTTTTCGGTGATGCGTCCCAGTCTGAGCCCGCTCTGATAGTCGGTCCACTCTCACTCAACTTGGAAGCTTTGATTCCATCCATTATTCGGGGCCACAGAAAGTTGAATACTCGAGGGAAGCTATGATCTGGGTAATAGCTGAAGTGACCATTGACACGGCGCTATGCTCGGTTATTTCGGAGGTTGGGTTGGCCGATGACAAGCTACCGTATGCACTTCGGGTGCATCACGACGGCATCTCTTCAACCGACGTACACCGTACATCTCCAGACTCGGTACATAGCAATTGAGCGTCTAATATGATAGCCCAATAGACATTATACTTGCATTTGATGACGTCTCACAAGTTGAATATTGACTCGATTCCATTGAGCTCCAGTGCTCAACCTCGAGATGCGCTATCGGTAACAAGTAGCATCGCCATATTCAAGCGAATTAGTTCTAAGAGCCGGAGTGATCCGAAGAGTCCAAGACCCGGTAGTTTATTCAGAGCTATTTGGTTGAATTCCCGTTGCCTTTTGGATTTGAACCTCAAAGATCGTGACAGACGATTTTTCGAACCGTTCAGCCATATCAAATCCCGCAAGCACCAGTCACTTTCGGCTGTGATAAATTGGCTCTGGAATGAATCGGCTATTTAGCCTCCTAGAACTCTTTGCAAATTGACAACGGAGATATGAGATGCAGGGAGCCTACTTCTGACGACGGATAGTGCGGTGGTCGATGTTTGACGAAATCGTTTTGGAGTTCGGTTAGAACAAGCTTTGAGCTTCATGTTTCACCTTGCACGCACGACCGAACAAATGTCGATCGCTCTCCCTCTCTCCCTCTAGTAAATCGCCTGCTTCAACTACCGTACCCGTCATACATCTCACCGTTCTACGGAGTAAAAGGCTTAAACCCCACGAGCCGCTGCATCTCAACCAAACACTCCGAAACTTCCAAACGAAACACTCTCCCTGCGCCTCACTGTCTCACCCGCCCGTACCCCGCGCCACGCAACCGCGTTAGCAACAACATCCGTCGTTCACCAATCGCCCTCATCCCACGCCTGGAGCTGAATCTCACGCTGGCGGAATGTGGGGGGCACATACGAAGTACGAGGACGCGGCTGCGGGTACATACGACGAAGGAATCCAATTCCAGACTCCCACCGGTACAGTACTCATGTCTACACTGACAAATGCCCGCTCCGGAACCTGGCATTCCGACCCGGCTGCTGACGGCGGCACGCAACTGGTGTGGGGGCCGGGACGCGGGCATCGTCATGAATTGAGACAAGATGCAGCGGTCGCGACACCGTGGCAAATACTCGTATCTAACCTACTTCGTTCGCTGGATTTAAGCGAGCGCAAATGGACGCTGGCTTGATGGTTAACTTGATGGATGGCTTGACGCGCTTGACATCTGGGCCGATCGTGGGAGATCTTGGTTCACCCCGGCTTCGATGACGAGGGTCCGATTTGTGGGAAGCTGCTTGATCGTGGGGGGCGGGCGATGATGGCTGGGCTGGTGAATTTACGCGAGCTGCTGCCCACGCGGATGTGAATTCGCTGCGCGGAATCCAGCCGGGCCGGGAGGTATTGGACGGATTACTTGCTTTGGGGATTTGCTGATGAGGAGGCGGCGATGGATGCATGCGGGATGCCGACATGCCAGGCACGAATGCCGACGGTGGGAAGGGTGCTTGGCGGATCGACGTCAGCGATGAAGTGTGAAGTCGATGGTGGAGGGGATGGAGGGTCTAGTTCTACGATGACTGTGGGCGCTGGGTACTTAGGGGATAGCCTTTAGACCGCCGCGCGCGTAGAGTATTGACGATAGAAAAGGTGGGTCGCGGGCTCGGTCCTTTGTGATCCGTCATCCGTACGGCGTTAACGGGGCTCTTGTGCGGTCTTGAGTCTTGCGTCTCTTGACGATGTGAGGAAGACCTGTTTCTGCATGTACTGTGTACTGCTACAGGCTCCCCGCGTCACTTCATAGGAGCTACGTCGCGTGTGCTACTCCACAAAAACAGCGGGCCATTTCGTCGGCCGCCCAATACCCAATGGTGCCCTCATGCTCGTCTGAAGATGCCAATATTATGTACTTGTCCAGCCAATGTGCTGAGTACGAGGCGCTTCCTCCCAACCCCCCAGCCCTGGTCATGTCCTGCATGCGCCCATCCCGCGAAACGCCGCGCCAGACAATGGCACCAAGCCATACTTTTGACTTCTAATCCGCGAGTGGACGAGACTCTGAACGGCGACTGGGATGCTAGCTTCGGCTGTACGTACTCCACCGCAGAAACGCTCTCGTAGACCGGGCGGAACCAGGTCACGGAGCTCTCCCTAGCTCTGCTTTCCAAGGTCCAGGTAAGTCAAGCGCGTCGGTGTGTGTGAGCCACGGGCGTCACCACTTATGTACCACCGGATGCCCCGGCTGCCGCCCCCTCTTTACGAGGAAGGCTGAGGTTTTTTTCTTTCGCTTTGTTCATATTTCTTTGCGGATTTTCGTGGGTTATGGGAGTGGAGACGAGCGGAGACGGCCCTGGACTTGGACCCTGGTGATTGTTGATTGATCGACTGCTACGGTTGGGGTCTGCCGAGCTTGTTGTGTAAGCTGTCTGCCCACGAGTTTGGGTGGGGAAGAGATATATTGGATTCCTCTCGCTGCTGCTGTACGACTCGCGCGAGTAGAAGGTGCTGGAGAGACGAAGACGGATACGGCGACGGGTGACGGGGCCTTGCATCTACATACCAGCGCAAACGATCTCGGTCTACAGCCTCATCCTCTCGCCGAATGCGGCCGGCCTCAGATCTTCAGATTTGCAGATAACGGCCTTCCCACGGCCACGACCTCCTCTCCTCCTCTAAAATGGCAGCACGACTTCTCCATACGCTGCGCTCAGCGCTGCTGCTGCTGCTCCTCCTCCTCCCGCTAGCCACAGCGCAAAGCACCTTCTCCTACACCACCCCCGATGGTGAAGTCATCACTCTGGCCGATAATCGAGCTCCAGCACTCTACACCGGCAACTTCGGCGACTGCCTCGGGCCCAGCGCCGTCAATGTCACCCGCTTTGATGCCTCATTCTACCAGGACAACATGACGGTGGCCTTCCACATCGCCGGCAACACACAGCTAGTCAAAGAATCAATCATGATATTCATCGGCGTGTACGCCTACGGCGAGAGCAGATTCGAGCTCGCCTTCGATCCGTGCAAGGCCAATATAGACAGGTGAGCTGCAGGCGGTCCCCGTGTTGTGGAATGGAATGTGAGCTAACCACCCCCCGCCCTACAGCCTGTGCCCTATGCAGGCCAATGTGTCCATCGAAACAGGCGGCCTCATCCCGCTCTCCCCCGCCGACATAGCTAACATCCCCTCCATCGCCCTCTCCATCCCTGATTTCGAAGGCCAAGCCGTCCTGCGCATGTTTGCCAACAGCACACAAGCCGAAATAGCCTGCTACACGGCGGTAGTCACCAACGGCGCCTCCTTCTCACACCCCAAAGCCGTCGGCAGCATAGTCGGGGTCTTCGTCGCGCTCGCCCTGGCCGCGAGTTTCGCAACCACGGTGTATGGCGATGATGATGCGCAGACGAGGACGCACTACGCGCATTCGCTGTCTGTGCTGGTTGTGTTTGCGGTCCTGCAGAGCGCGTTTTTTACCGGTGCGCTGTCGGTTAATTGGCCCTCTGTGCTCGTTGCCTTTTGGTCCAACTTCGCCTGGGCGTCGGGGATGATCTACACGAACAGCATGCAGTCCGCCATCGCGAAGGCCGTAGGCACCCACAGGGGTAACACCACCCAACTCGGCGCCGCGGGCGCGGGCACCGACGCTGGCGACGTAGGCGGCGGATACGACATCCACAAGATCTACAAACGGATGGCGGACGTATACCTAGGCAAGGGTGAGCGCATCTACGCCGACGCGGACCCCGTGCCCGTGTCTGAGCTCGCGAAACGCACCCTCGCGAACTCAACCACCGGCTTCCGCTTCTACGGCGACTTGGTCAGAGAAGGTCTGCCGCTCCCGGGGAATTATTCCGGCTTCGCGGGGACGCTGTACGAAGTCGGGATCCCAGCCAGCCACGCCTTCCTCACGGGCCTGATCTGGGTTTTAATCGCCCTGCTCGTCATACTCGGGTGCATCGCGCTCTTCAAGGCTGCACTCGAAATCCTCGCCCGGGTCAAGATGCTCAAGACTACGCGCCTGGATGGTTTTCGCAGGAGCTGGCTTGTATACGCGGGGCACGCCTGTGGCCGCACCCTCCTGGCTGCCTTTTTTCCACTGCTCTTCCTGTCCCTGTTTCAATTCGCGTATACCGGCTCCGCGCCCGTCGTAGCTGTTGCTGCGATCGTGTTCATCCTCGTCTTCGGCGGTGTGGGCGCGCTCGCGGCATGGGCGCTGTATACCCGTCTCCACGGCGGGGCGTGGGTGAGCGAGCCGGATCGCCTGCTGCTCGTGCCGCGGCGCGTCCTCCGCATAATCCCCTGGATCGGCATCAGGCGGCAAAGCTCGCTGTCCGAAGGGCATGGGCGTAAGCGTCTGGCGAGCTTGCCATGGTGGCGCCTGGCGCACACCCCCTCTGCCGGGCCCCGCGGAGGCGAGGAGCAGAAACCGACTGCCGATGGGGAAGGGTGGATGGCGCGGTTCGCGTGGCTGGCGGCGCGGTTCAGGGCGGAGAGGTGGTGGTTCTTCGCGCCCTGGGCTTGTTACGAATTCGTGCGCGCGGGCTTCTACGCGGGGGCGAGTGGGAGTCCAAGGGTGCAAGTCTTCGGTCTACTCGTGGTTGAAGTACTCGCTTTCTTCGGGCTCGTGGCTGCGAAGCCGTTCCAGGGCAAGAGGTTGAATGGGCTTGTGGTGTATGGCCTCGGGGGGAGTAGGGTGGTGAGCACGGCGCTGAGCGCGGCGTTTGATGTACGTTGGGGACTGGGGCGGATTGTGACGACGGTTGTTGGGGTTGTTATCATTGTGGTGCAGGGGGTGCTGATAATCGCCACGATGGTGGCGGTGCTGGTGGGCGCGTGGACGAGCGTGTGGAGTGTCACCCGGCGGAGGGAGGAGGTGGGGCCAAAGCGCCTGGCCGGCGTGCGGAAGAGATATCTGGCGTATCTGGCTGGGGAGACGGCGTTCACGTGGAGGGAAAAGAAAGAGGTGATTGAGCGCGCGGAGAGCGTGGATTGGGGCGACCGGACGCCGTATTTCAAAGTCGGGAGCGTGCGCCGCGCGCCTAAGATCGAGGACGAGGACGAGGTTTTTCAAGAGGAGATCGGGAGGGATCCGCGCGCTGTCGAGGATCTTGTGGTTGAGGACGGAGTGGGCGGGATGGGTGTTGGCGAGGGAGCGGAGGGTAGGGTTCGGCCCGTGGTCAACAAGCGTGTCAGTCGCGCGTTCTCCGTCGCGAGTACGCGCTCCGTGAGCTCCCTCCCTGCGGCCGCGGTCCTGGCGAGGGGGAGTTGGTCCCGGGACGTTGCTAGCCCGGTTGGATGGGAGGGGCGCGGGCACGGGCGGAGTGTGAGTGCGGGTGGGTTTGGTGGCCCTGGTGTTGGGAGGCCGAAGAGCGCGGGGGGGGTGCACGGGCTTGCTCCCGGTGGGGGAGAGGGGAAGTGGGGCGCGAGTTTGAGTCCGGTTATTTCGAGGGTTGATGGGGGGGTGCCTGTGGAGGGTGTGGGGGGAGAGGGAGGGCGCCCGGGGCTGGGGCCTTTGGTGTTGGGGGGGGGTTGAGAGGGCTGAGGGCTCTGCGTGAAAGTGCGGGGACGGCGGCGGCGCGAGAACAGAAGATTGAAGAGGGGAAGGTGAAGGTGAAGGGGGGGGAGAGGGATAGCTTTTCATGAGGGAGTGATGAGCGCGTAAAGGCGCTGACGCAGGGTGCGGATTTTTACGCGGACGCGGTATATCGGGCACATGGGCATTGCATAGCGTGGAGTGCGGCGGAAACGGGTTGCATTTTTGGTATATGGTGGCGGGTTTGGGGATATATAGATGAATTGCATTGAGTGTCACGATGGTGATGGCCTGGTGGTGAGGCCAGCCTTGTGTTGGGCTACAGCCTGACGGTGGACCCTTTGGGGGAGGACGGAGAATGGGGCCGAGTGGTAGGGGCGAGAGTACGGTAGGAGCTTCCCGCGGTTGGAGCCGTGACGGACCGGAGAATGGTACGGCGGGTGAGGGGAGCGGGTGTGCGGTGGGGATAAGGACCTCAATTTGACGTCCGTATCTGGAGCGAGCCGGCGAAGTGTGCTCTTCATCGTTACCAGGCTCTTAGTGGGTCTCACGAACCTCAAATCGAGTCCGTAGATCAACGTCCAGAGCAGACGAGCCAAATGGCGACATTGAGCAAGATGATAGGAGTCTAGAGTGCTCAAGTTAGAAGCTCCAATTAGGAGATGTCACGATAATCGTCGATTTGGATGCCAACGGGGGTAGGCGCCTTCACGCACCGTCCTCCGCTCTTCCGACGGTATGTACCGTACTTCATGCCTCGGCGAATCCAGCCCCACAGAGCGGTCATTTCCAGCCTACTACGTACCTCATCAGCGATTCAATCTCCGTAACGCAACTCCTACCGCATCAATCCCGCATTCCGTGCACCAGCCCACCACCCCTGTGACACCATGACATCACTCCGCAGCGGGAGCACTCGCCACAATCCGTGAAGCGCCACACACTGCGCCACTGACGTCAGCTAAGGTGGCACGTATGGATCTGCGCAGCGCGTGGCATGCGGGGGGGCCTTGGTTTCGGGTATGATGGGCGCGCTGGGCGGGTATCGGGTGTTTGAGCTTGAGGAGGTGTGGCTGGTGACGTGGGGCTGGTGCATTGCAGACACAGCGATGAGCGTTCACGGTGATGAGGATGGGGGCGTGGGAGGGAGTGAGCGAGGGCGTTTGCTTCACGAAAACGGCATTTGGCTTCCTTCTCTCCGCGGGTACCACGAGCCATGCGCCGTTTAATCTCGACTGCGAGGCGAGAAACACGTCGATTCTCACTCCCCTCACCGAAGTCCGCGACGCGCCCCACCTTCATTTCGTTGTTAGGCCCATCCCCCTCCAGGCACCGCATTGGCCCCACCCCGCTCCAGCCCTCTTCCGCACCCGCTGCATCGAGCGCCAGCTGTGCCACACCCAGCGCAATGCACTAGCCGCAACCAGCCCTCCGGGACGAGGCATGACGTAGGCGGCCTGTGCTTTATGAGGCTAGGGCGCGACTAGGGCTGCTCACTGGTGAAAAGCAGGGAAGGAGCTTGCTTGGCCCCGGGGGCGGGGAGGGGCGGGCTGGGAGTTCATAAAGCGCGGTGGTTCTTGTCACTCTGCTGCAAAACAATCACACCTCCGACTTCACAACCAGAACTTCCACGCTACAACCAATCTTCCTCGAACGCTTCTTCAATCTCCACATACACCGCAACTCTACACTACAGACATTATGGGCGCCGTCGTTTCTTGCGTACGTCGGCCTTCTACTTTCTACTGTTAATAAATTGAGCATCTGCTAACCCCCGCCACAGATCAAGGGCGTCTTCCGCGCCATCGGCAACTGCCTCATGGCCATCGTCAACGCCATCGGCGCGGTCCTGCACGCCATCGTCAACGCCTTCGTGTCCGTCTTCGACATCATCATCAGCTGCCTGACCTGCGGTCGGAGCGGTCGTCGCCGCACTCGCGCCCGCCATGGCACGCACCATTCTACCACCCACCGTAGTGTCATATAGGCTGATGAGACGGGTGTAGCGATAGGCGTTTGATTGAGGAGACGAAGGGATGAGAGAGGTGGTGCTATTCGATACCCTTGTTTTGTTGTGGATGATGCCTGCTGCGTTTTTCTGCCTGTCGTGCGGTGTTTTGCGATGCGATGGGTTAATCATGGTGGAGGAGGGAGCGCGTCCTAGATGTGTCTAGAGAATGGATGAATGACCTGCTGAAGCTTTTGCACTGTGATTTGACCATGTTTCGATGTTTACTTCTTCCTGTCTATGGATTGGACGGACCGGACCGGTGGGTCAGTTGCACGGCTTGCGATATCTCTCCACTGCGGAGGGATTGAGATGCGTGGTTCGTCGACAGCGGTCTGCGGTCTGGTTCATGAGGGTCCATCGCCTTCTGGGATTGAGACTTGTGGCTCAGCACCGGCCATTGGCCTAGTTTGTGGGAATTCACCGACTTCCAGGAACCTGAAGTTGGAACTGAGACATGCATCGCGCCGCTTGGATTTCGAAGTTGGAACTCAGCCACGCATTACCCTTTCTGTGATCCCTGAAGTTGGAACTTCAGACATGCATCGCCAAATTCGGACGGTGAGTGAGGGGCAACTGGACGTATCGTCGAAAACAACGCATCCCACCCACTTGGTGCGAAAAGCTTGATTCCGCGCCGTTTTTCCGGACCCTCTCTCTCAGCACCAGCCCCTCCCAACCCGCATGAGAACTCGTGCCCAAAGCAACCTCATCCTGCCACATGAGCATCCCCAAAGTAGTCACACGCGAATTAGGCCGCGCCCAAAAGCAGTCACGATCGACGCAAGGCCTTCCTTTCTGGAATGAACTGGCACTTCTCATAGCTCCTTCTATCCAAAACAATTTCCCCCAAGTCGCTCTTTGTTTCAAACCCCTCACTCTCATTTTAATCGACGTCATAGCCAAGGCTAATGGCGCTTACGCTAACCGCCGCCGCCCAACGGAAGCGGGGCCACACCTAAACTTTAGTCCAGCCACACCGTTCTGAACTCAATCTTCTCGTCCATGGCAAGTATGGAGAGCAGGAATGAGATTCAGGATGTTAAGGTGAAGACAATGGAAGTCAATTAAGCAAGTAGCTACATTTCCAACCTTTCTGTCACGTGATTATATATCTTGGCACTGCAGCCTTGTTGCCTCACCACTCTCTCGACGACTTCACGACATTGACGGCCCTCGGCATCACAATCCAAACCACAACCACAACCATAACCACCACAATGCCACCACGACTACGTCCCCACACTCCCACCCTCCTCCGCCCTCTCAAATCTCACCCGCGTCTCCACCGCCCGACCTCAACCTCAGCCACCGCACCGATTTCCCCTCCACCCAAACCCCGCCGCTCCCTCCTCCGCCCCCTCGCCTACGCAGCCCTCTTCCTCAGCCTAGGCTGGACATCTGGGACCATCGCCTCGCGCATCATCCGCCCCTCGCCTCTCGCTCTGCCTGGCACACCACAACACCTAGCCGACCTCGCAGAGCTGCACACGCGCCTCGACAGCCTGCCCTTCGTCCAGCGCCTGCGTGCCGAAGAGGCCGAAGGCCGATGGGAAGAGCTCACCGTGCCCTGGAGCAGCGCGGGACGCTTAGTCGGCGAGACGCTAGCCGGTGTCGCGGGGTTGGGCGAGCGACGGGTATTCTGGTCTGGGGAGCGCGGGGAGGGCGTTGTGGTGTTTTGGGTGGGCGGGGGGATGAGCGGGTGGCCTGGCCTTGCGCATGGCGGGGGCGTTGCGACGGTTTTGGTGGAGGGGATGGGCAGGGGGGTGCAGTGGGTTCAGGGCCGTAAGGAAGGGAGGGAAGCGGAGACGTTCCTTGGGGACACGCCGCCGGAACCGAAGCATCTGGGGCTTACGTATGTGAAGCCGAAGAATGCGAGGGATTTTTATGCGTTGCGGTTTAAGGTCCTGCCGCCCGGGGAGGGAGGGGAGAACGGGAAGGGGAGCGTGGACCTGGGGTTGGAGAGGGAGAAGGATCTTACGGAGAAGGTGGGACGGGGCTGGTTTGGTTGGTTTTGGGGCGGGAAGGCGGAGGAGGTGGTTAAGGGGGGGAGGGAGTATGTTGTCGAGGGGGCGGCGGAGAGGTTGGATGGGACGGTTTGTGTTAAGGCGAGGGGGGTGTGGGTTGTTTAGCGGGTGAGTGATTCGATGGTCTTGCTGGCTTTGCTGATGGGATTAAGGTTTCCTGAGATACGGCCGTGCATATCGTCAAGGCACCGTATTGTCAGGGACTGTAAATATTCTTCCACCTCTGACCCTGCATCCTAGTCCACCCTTAACCCACCCTCCCACGCAATTCCTCCACCACCCATCGCTCTCCGACACAGCCCAGCCCCATCTACACCCATTCCAACTCCAAACAGCCTCCGCACTCAAAGAAAACCCCGAAAGTCTCCAAAAAAGCTAGCCAAAGGTGGTTTCGATCCACCGTCCTCCCAGGTGTGAGCTGGGCGCGCTTCCGCTGCACAATTCAGCTGCTTGATGGGGAGTGATTGAAGCCGTCGGTGTGTAAAGACCGAGAGTGTGGCCTTGTGGGGGTGGCGGGGGAGTGCTGGCGGGAAGGAGGGAAGAACGGGGGAAGGAATGAGTGGCGGGTGTGGAAGACTGGCATAAAAACCGGCACATCACGCCCTTCAACTGTCAAAAAAGCGGTATCCTTCAGTACGCCCCCTCCAGTCCAGCCTACCGCCCGTCCATTCCAGCCCAAAACATTCTCGACACTCCAAAGAAAAGTCTAAAAGACTCCAAAAAGGGCTGAAGGTGGTTTTGATCCACCGTCCCCCGGGTTATGAACCCGCTACGCTTCCGCTACGCCACAACAACTATTGATAGGAGGGAATTGAACGAAGGGCAAACTGCGGAGTTTCGAAAGGGGGAGGCGGTGTGGCTGTGGGCGTGGCTGCTCGGGTACGTGCAGGTGTGGACGGCGACCGACATAGCATCACACATGTCGCTGCTCAGCAGCACGAAAAGCGATTCTACACTACCTCCCCCGATCTCATCTATCGTCTGCCCGTCCCAACTTCCAGTATCCTCGGTGCCCAAAGAAAAGGCCCGAAAAGCCCAAAAAGGGCCAAAAAATATAGCCGAAGTTGGTGTTGATCCAACGACCTCCGAGGAGTGAGCGCGGCGAGCCTCTGTTGCGCCATCCGGCTGCTTGATGGAAGGAGATGAAAGCGGCCGGCATATAGAGAGGTGAGAGTGTGGGCTTGTAAGGGGGGAAGGGGCAAACCGGAGACAGTGGAGGAGGGAAGGGGCGAGCGTCCAGGCGTAGCGGTAGCTGTGGCTGTCCAGGTTCGTGCGGACGGGGACTGGTATGGAAAAAGGCACGTCATGCCGTTCAGCTAGCAAAAATGCGATGATCCTACAGTATATCTCCCCCCTCAGCCACGCCGTCGAACCTCAATATCTCGCCATAATCCCCCCTACACTGGACTCTCACTCCCTCCCGCACTCCCCATCACCGGCCTTGCCGCCGCACACGCCCCATTCCGGCATTCACACGCCGCGATCTTCACGAAACCGCACACAGACATCCTGCCCGCGCAGTTCGGGTTCTCGCTGAAAACGGCGGACTGGTGCGCGCATACGTCTTGATGGCCGCAGCAGTTGGGACGGTTTTTGACGGCGCAGTCGGAGTGCGTGGTGCAGGCGAAGGCGGCGCCGATTTGGGGGGTTTGAGTGGGCTGGGGGCGTGTTAGTTTTATGGGGGTTTGGAGGGGAGGGAGGGGACGGACGTTGGGGAGGGCGTAAGCCATGAGGGGAAGGAGAGCGAGAATGGCGATGAAGCGCATGGTGGTTATTTGGCGGGGACTGGTGGATGGAAAAAGTGTGTAGGTTTGAAGAAGAAACAGACGAAGTCTTGCGGGAACAAATGAGGCTGCTGAGAACGGTGAGGCTGAACTAAAGAATGGAACTGTGATTGTTGATGTCGTTATTTTAGCGTCTGGCGCTCGTGGTGTAGATATAGTGTGCACCCTGGGCGCAGTACGCATGAATCAAGATCAAATTTGACAGGTATTTTGAGTGGTTGGATGCCCGTGCGTCACGTATATTGCTGCGGGATCTGGGGAAAGTGAGTAGTAACAGCTAGGCATATGAGTAGGACATATTATGGGAAATGGGAAGGATTGGCGACGTTGAAACGGGAGAGATGTTTATGGGGTTTTGGGGTTGGATTGACGGGCTTGGTGGTTGGATTGACGAGTATTTGGCGTTGGAAATGGCGATCTGGGGCGGGGGTTATTGCTAGAGGCTCTACTCGGAGGGTTGTTTCGCACAGGAAAAGGCTGTGTTCGCAGACTGAGCAGCGCGGGCATCATGAGTTGTATGCCGGGTTGCCATGATGGCGCGACGTTGGTGTTGAGGCGTGGGGCGTCGATGCGGGCCGCGCCGTTTCGAGTGGCGCTTGGCTTTGTGGCTATTTTTCGAGTCCAGAACTAAGACTCCACACTCTCGACGACTTTGCATCTCCACTTTATCGTGTATATATTGCTCGACTCTTCCGGCCCGGCAAGGAGCGACGTCTGGACTGTTCCGGGCGCCAGGAACTGGAGCGGATGCTGATCGTTAATCTAGGTCCACGGAATACGGAATTAGCAACATCAATTTTGCGTACCGCAATATCAAGAAGCGCACATGATTCCCCGGCAAGGAAGCTTAGCATATTGTAGCTTCGACAGCATCTCGGGCTTGAAGGCCCGCGTTTACTCGGATATCCAATGTTTCCCCAGAATAGCCCGATGAGCCGGAATATCGTCCTCGCATGTACAACCCGGCCTCGTCCCTTATCGCGGCCCCATCCGATTACCCGACCAAAACCCACTCCTAATACCCGCCCCTCTACAATGCCGTACATCCCGTCGCAATCAAATCCAACCACGCCGCAAGCCGATACCCCGCTGCACGAATTAGCCCGCATCCAGAAAAACCAACGCTCCAAACTCACCCTTCGCAATCTGCTCCTGCACCACCGGCGCCGTCCCCGTATAATACTTCCCCGCCAAATCGCCCGTCTCCACCGCATCAACACCCTGCGGCATAACCGCCGTACAAACCTCCCCATTCGCCTCCCCCGCCCACAACAGCGCCGCCTCCTTCGCCTTCCCCACACTCAACCCCTTCGTCCAACCCTTCGTCTGCGCAGCATACACCCCAGTCTGCAGTGCAGGCACCAACTGCGCCATCCATTTAGCAGCATAAGTGGTATTAAACCCTCCGATCAGTTTCTCGGCGATGTTGCTGTCCCACACGTGGTGCAGGTTCGTGGAGGACCCGTTGAAGGTCACTTTGATCCCGTTGCCGCCCTTCTCAAGCGCTTCGCAGTGCAGCGGCTGGTGGATGTCCCCGACGAAGTGCACGACGAAGCGCAGGGCGTGGTCGCGCTCGATGCTGGGGAGTGTCGAGTCTTGCACGCGCGTCGTCTGACCCTATCAGCCTTGCCCCGCCGCCTTCGAGAGCCAACTCACGTAATTCGCAATAGCAGCAACGACACACCCCCCCGGCCCGCAATCCCGCTCAAAATCCACGCTGCAGTTATGCGGCGGTGAATCTTCTGCGTCGATGTAGTGGTAAGGACTCGAGAATGCGCCCGCTGAGGTGGACCGGTATGAATCGGCCCAGTTCGCGACGTCGGCGAGGTAGGTGCTGTTCTTGTTGGCCAGTACGCCTTGCGCCCAGGTCTGTGTTTCCGGCTTGATGAGTGCTTGCGCGATGAGTGCGACGGTGGAGTGCCCCAGCGCGCCCCAGGCTAGGGCTGTGGGGAGGGGGCCGAGCGCAGCGAGCAGGAGAGTGGGGCGCATTGTGCTCGTGGGGTAAAGAAACGAGGGACTTGGCCTTGTGCTATTGCGGAGATGTGAGGTCCGCCGGGTTATGTACCGCGTTGATCGTAGGCTGAGTGTCTTCAGCCGCGCCTTGCTGCCAGATGGCTGTGCTGGGCGCTGATTGGTCCCCCGCAGCTGAGCCGATGGAACACCAACAGGGGTGCGGCTTCGGGCTATGATCCAGACGGGAAGCTGGGTTAGACGGTCGCATGCACGGCCCGGGCGCATGGGAGGGGTTCGGAGGTGCCGATTGGTGGTTCGGGGGATTGGGTGTCGATCCGCGGGGGCGCGGAAATGGGACGGGTTTTACCGTACCCGTACTGGATGTCCACGTGTTGCAGCCTGCAAATGGAATGTGGAATAGGTACCCGTAGCTTTGCTGCTGGACTTGCTCGCGAGAGGGGTTTTTATGTAAGGCTTTGCTGAATGGACTTATCCACAGGAGCATCTTAGATATCAGCCTTGGTGAATTGGCTGAGCCTTCGGAGTCAAACATTACCACATTACTAAAGTGCTATCCAACAGAACCGCTCATACCGGACATTTAGACCCTCCAAATGAAGCAACACAGCCCTAGGACTTCAGAGGCTTCGAGCCCTTCGGAATAGTTACCTTGAAAACCAGCGCCTGGTTGTCAAGACTGAAGCCGCTGGCATCGGCGTACGAGATCTTGCCTCCATCAATCTTGCCTACGGAACCGTTAGCTGCGTCCACCTCCAAAACACTCTCATTACATACCATTCTGAGTGATGAAGTCATTATCGGAGAGCGAGAACAGGTAGTACTCATCACCATCCTCCTTGTCCTTGCCCTTCCCGTCCCGCTTGCCCTGCTTGTCCTCACCAATGACGGGAAGCAGCGCTAAACCCTCCCACTTCTCATTCAGAAGGCCCGCATCCTGCGCCCCGCCGTTATGCACGCCGAACTTGTTCAGCTCGGAGTTGAGGTTGAAGTCGAGGAACGAGCAGTAAGTTGCGGGCGTGATGCCCGTCTTCAACGCGCCATTGATGCTGGCAATCGACTGATTGAACGCATCGTAGGTGCCCTTGATGTTGGTCGCCTTGGTGATATCAAAGATATCTGCGTGACGGTACAGGGACTTGGAACCGGACTGCCCGTGACCGTTACCGGAATCTCGAGCCAAGATCAGGAATTGCGTGTCGGAGATGTAGTGCACTTCCGACTGAGCAGCGACCTTGGTCGCATTCGAGGCGTCCTTGAAGATGGGAAGCTGGACGACATACTCGGCCTGCAACTCCGGGTCCTTCTTACTGTCCTTGATGGAGTACTTGAGGAAGCGGGTGTTGAAACGCGTCGAAGCATTGGCACCGCCTGGACCAATATCAGCATGATCCACTTTTGATAATCGATTTCACGGACCTTCCTGGAAAGCGGCAGACTGGAGCAAAACATAAAGCGTCTCGCCCTTGGGAGCAGTAGTCAACCCCTCAAAGCCCTGGTTGTTCTGGCGGCCCTGCGTGGGGTTCGCCGGGATAGTCTTGCGCTTCGGATCCGAGCGCGGCGCGGTATTGGCATTGAAGCTGACCGTGCCATTGCGCAGCGGCAGGATCGCATTGGGCGGACGGATGGCCTTGGTCATCTTGCCCGAGGCATCGAATTTGTACACATACGGGCCATACTCGTCGCTGATCCAGAACCCGCCGTCGGAAGTTAGGACAATGCCTTCCGAGTCGATCGGAATAGCCTTGCCGCCGGGACCGGCACCGCCGAAGCCGTCGCCCGTATACGTCGCGACGGGTAGGTCCGGAAAGCCGGGGTACTTCAGCGCGCCTCCGACGTCGGCGTCCAAGCCGGTGGCAGGGGTGCCATCTGGGCCCTTGAGCAAGATGGTGTCCTGGTACTTCAGGTCGATGTTGGGAGAGCCCGGCTTGCTGATGGACGCGGCGGGATTGGGAGTGAAGGTCAGGGCGAACTTGTGTACGCGAGGGATGAAGTTGATAGAGCCATTGGTGTTCCAGCCCCGGTCCGGTAGGCCGTACAGTGTACCCTTGTAGGATTTGCCGGACTTCTTCCACCCGCTAATGGCAATGGACGATCCGAATCCGCCAATTGTGTCGCCGTACTTGTCCACATTTGAGGGAGGTACAAACCCGTATCCTGCAAGTCCATCGTAGACGTAGTTTTTACCACCACATGTCGTCTCGAAGGCCGGCTTTGAGACAGTCTCATTCGGCTGTGTTGGTACCGCATTCGAGAACGAAACTGAAAAGGCGGCAACCACCGCAACAACATGAACGAAGGAAGGCATTGTGCAGAGAAACCAGCGATAGACTATGGAGAACGTTTTGTCTTACCCGGGAGACCAACTAGAATCCTATGGCGGGGAATATATATGGGACGCATCTCCACGCCCTCGGCTTGGACACGAAGAGACGACATTCCGTAGTGGCGCGGCGAGCATCCACAGTAAGACTCTAAAGCCATTGCAGACAGAACTGCAAGCCATTGCGGCAATCGAAATGGCGCAGCGAACTGCCTTCTCCACCATGCCTGATGTTGTAATGCGCAGGATGGCGCCGCTCCACGTTGGACCTACACGAGGTCGCAACACTGGCGCTCATTGGATGCCTCTAAGCATAACCCCAGACTTCACCAGCATCGTGAACGAATCACTGCGCGACTGTGTCCTTCAGTACATCTCCCACCGGCACAGACTCCCGGGATAACAGTAACCTTCATCATAGTGGCCTGGGTGCGGCTGACAGGTTTACCGGTAGGAAGGGAGCCTGCGAAGGGAATCAGCACGTGGTGTTAAATAGTCCAAAGGATGACTTCATAGCGGGAAATACGCCTTGGGCCTCATAAATGAGACATGTCACCACCGTCACTGTGCCTTCCGGACGCCGTTTGCCATATACGAGCCATGTACGCCGTCAACTCGGAGGGATGTCGGTTTTGGGCGTAAGCAGAAGCCGAGATTGCGCGATCCCTAGAGCTGCGCAGTCGACGCTTGTAACCTTACCTAAGAGCAGCTCGGCGGTCATGATGCAACGATGGCATGAAGCAGGCAGTGGAGGATAGGCGTCTACAGACGACGTTGGGAGGTTGCAGAAAGGGAAAGCAGACGCGTGAGAGTCGCAATAGGTGGGGTCATATTATGTGATGTACTCTGACGTCCAAAGCCCCACCGAAAAGATCCTAGTACCCCTGTCCGCTAAAAAGCCTAAGAAGGACGGCTACAATTTCTTCGGGATGAGCCTTGGTCTGTGCCTCTGTACGACGACTGAAGGGACGGGAAAGAGCAAGTTCGCTTGCTGTATGATGAACACTAGACAGGACTCAATTAGAATCATCGCATACGCTAGAGAGCGTAAGCCAAGTGCTGTTGTAATTGGGTTACCCGAGACCTTTGCCTGGCCGGGAAGCCGATCGGCGTGAAGAATTCGCAATCGCTCGTAATCCCCGCGAACCGGCCCTTCCCCGCTCGAATTTGCTGACATTTGTGCCCTGTCGTCATCACATCTTCCCTTCACATAGATTCTATTCCCCTGATAGCAGCAGCAGAATGAAGGCATATTGGTATGATAACCTGCCGGTACGTCAAGGCGCGCTGCAGCTGCATCGCATTGCAAGACTTTGCTGATCCACCTCCAATAGGGCGACCAGCGCGAAGCCCACGATTCTGGCCGTGAAGTGAGTCCAGAGTATCTCGCAGAGCTCGGCATCGTTCACTTCAACTACCCCTCCGTCGAAGATGTAGACAGCCTGGCGAAGGATCGCGGGTACAAGAACCGAGACGTGATCACTATATCCCCGGACGCCCTGGGCCCCGTCTACGAAGACAAAGTCAAGACCTTCTTCCACGAGCACATCCATGAGGACGAGGAGATCCGATATATTGTGGATGGCAGCGGATACTTTGACGTGCGGGACAAGGGGGATGACTGGGTGCGGATAAGGTTAGAGAAGCACGATCTGATGATCATGCCTGCTGGCATCTACCATCGGTTCACTACTGATGAGAAAAATGTGCGTCCTCTTGATATGTGTTAGCACAAGCTAAACATTTCCCTAGTATACGAAGGCCATGCGGCTGTTCCAGGATGACCCGAAATGGACTCCCCTCAACCGGGGAACTGAGACCGACACGAACGAGCACCGGAAAGCATATCTCACGGCTAGGGGTATCACTGCTTAGTCTGCACTATCAAGCATGACCATTGAAATTGATTGAACCCTACGTTTCCAAGCCCATCATGTTTTTAAGTCTATTACATTTCTAAGTCTATTATGTTTCCAAGTCCATCATGTTTCCAAATCCATCATGTCCAAATCCATCTTGTTTCAAAAACCTTACAGTGTATCCTGCTCCATTTTCGCTCCTTCCAACCTCTGACCTGTTCCTCCCAACTTCTAACTCTGACACGGGAA
Organism: Trichodelitschia bisporula; assembly: GCA_010356995.1. Taxonomy (NCBI): domain Eukaryota; kingdom Fungi; phylum Ascomycota; class Dothideomycetes; order Phaeotrichales; family Phaeotrichaceae; genus Trichodelitschia; species Trichodelitschia bisporula. The sequence continues at coordinate 1,731,596 of ML996688.1, read as the reverse complement.
TGCCCATGGCCAGTCACCCCAACCTGTCGACATGTCCTGTCTGTAGTGGAAGCAACTCCATTCGCACTGGCGGTGCTTGATGCGAGGTCGGCAAGTCTTCATCCGAGGTCAGCAGCCCGTCATTTTGCTCCCGCGGGCCCTCGCCGGATTCCATCAAGCTCTCGTTGCTTTCGCTGGGCCGTTAGAGACGGCGACACACTGGAGCCTGACAGGGGAAACCCCGCGTCTGATGAGAGGTCGCTTGAGTCCACTTGCCCATTCCGGCACCAGCCGAGGGCGTAGACTGGAAAGTAGCCCCGAGGCCAGGCAAATGGACGGACTTGGTGCGCGGGGGCCTGGGTAAAATCCAGCCACGTTGCGTTAGCTGGGGCCGGAGTGGTGGACTGGTCCAAGTCCCGGATGACACCTGGCCAGGCGTTGGGCTCTTGTAGAACCTATGCCAGGAAGTCATAGGGTCGTCAAACATGAAAGGCTGCCAAAACGGGTCGCCACAGCGACACATTGACGCGCAGACATGCCAATCAGCCGAATAGCGATTCTGTCGGGGCAGAAATCGACACCATTCTGTCCATGTCCGCCCGAAGCTCGACCCCGGCACTCCTCCTGTCCAAAGGCGGCGTGCGCATCTCGCAGCCGCGTCCATAAGCAAAGGCTCTAGTGACTTGGTAACCAGCTTCTCGGGGTATTCATCCACATGAAGGTGCAGGTTCATGAACACATGGTCCCACTCCTCTGTGGCCGTGACAAAGAAGCATGTCACCGCAAGAGTCTCTCGGTCACATAAACCGAACAAGTACCCGGAGATATCGTCTTCAGCCACATTGATGACGAACACCTCCCCGAGGGTGTTCATGTGCACCGGAAGGTCCTCGTGCTCATTGAAGAACTCAATGAGCTTTTCCTCGTTCGCTGAACTGAGGCGAAATGTCTTTGCTGGCCACTTCTGGTATACTCTTCCGAGGCGCTTACAGACCTTTGAGAAAACATGTTAGTACATCTTCACTCCCAACTTATCTTTACTTACCGCGCTCATGTCTTGGACCAGCAGGTGTCCCCGCAATCGTGTCCTTTGCGGATGTGCGAGGCAAGGTCGTGTCGAGATGGGTAAGAACGTTCATAAGGGCTAAGAGACCTTAGGATAGTCTGAATTCGGAATCGTGTTGGTTGCTGTTGTGGTGCTTTGAGTTGGAGTTGGAGAGGAGGACTGGTGGAGGGAGTCTCGCAGAGATATATACCCTTCATCTGCTGGGTCCTATCATGAAGTTTGGAGCGCTAAAGCAGCAACGTACGCCGTACCACTTATGGGTCCTGCAATGATATTTGGAACGATAAAGCAACATCATAGGGCGAACCACTGATCTTATGGGTCCTGTCGTCAAGTTCGGATCGCCAAAGCAATAGCATACAGCGTACAGCCACAACACCATCTGAATGTGATCCAGGTCCTGACCAGAAACTATCGATTGATGAACCTTTCCCACCACGGAGGGTTATTCAGCCTGCGACATGTTCTTTCGCAGCTAGTTCGCCTGCTAGCTAGCTACGACTTCTGCATGCAGATGGAGGAATATTCATACTTTGCGTATGTCTCGAAACCCTGGAGAATCGTATTCTCCGTCTAGGCCATTAGGTGGACTGAGTGGCAGGGTTGAAGCGTACTTAGAAACTGAACACATCGTACCGCCGATATCCTTTCTCAAGCTCTTGATGATTCACATTTCCTGTTAAGGCTGGACGCTACCGTATACGGTCCTTCTACAAAACCATTCACCCGCACCACACCCCGCGATTGGGCTTCGGAGCCTGGCTTGAGAACTCTCCCTTCCTGAATTTTTCTCTGCATGCAGTGTGTTCCAGCCTATTGACTGTTTTTCTATATTGAGTTCACCTGCTAGAAAAGCTAGCACATGTGCATAGACTTAGAGGTGCCGAAACGGAAGTTGATTGAAACTGTGCAGGCGTAAGGCTGAAAGTTACTCATGTCGACGGCACGAGTACGAGTATGCTCTCCGAAAAGTGATTGCCCATGCCATGCTTCCATGACGAAAACCGAAGAGACCAGAACACGCTATACAGCATAGAGAGTTACAAAACAGTAGACTCTTCTACAAGAAAAGTCATCGTCCTTTGCCTTTACTACTGGTATGAGCTATCTGCTTCGTATGCGGAGTTGATTCTGAGACTACTGTGGTCCGCACCCAAATCTTTGTTCAGTCACCACCACTTATCGCAAGGGTCGTCAGGAAAGTCATAACCCCTAGCAGAGCGCCTTTGCTAACGTACGCGGCCACAACTTTCAGGTTGCGACAGTGGTGATCAAAGAATTGGGTGACGGCCACTAGTAGAACTCCAGCAGGCAGTTACTTTTTGTCTCTGCCGTTGAGAACCAGCCGGGCACGCCGTCCTAGTCTTAGAACTAGGTTCCCTGTGACGCATGAGCGTTCACGTGAATATAAGAGCAAGCGAAATCGTCTTACCCTTTCTAAAAGTCACTACCGCCATAACGAACCTCTGCTTCGGACAAGGGAATCGTCCCCTAAGAATAGAAGGATCGCATCGCTGTGCTACAGCATATTTGGGGGCGCACCTCCTCGCCACGCGCAAGCAAGTGAACCCAATCGCTATTCCGCTACTTCCTGAAGGACTGACGTTCTTAGCTCGCAACACGATGGATCTCACCCCCATTAGAATCCGCGGCAAAAGGAAGGGCCACCACGGCATGATTGACAAGTCGTCAAAACCACGCGGCCGTCCTGTAAAAGCACAGCTTTTCCAGTCTACAAAGGTCACTCAAAAACGACACCATTCTTCGCCATCTCCACAGCGCCACCCACAAGCCCATCCTTCTTTTCAGTTTACGCTGCGTCATTCTCGAAAACACACGAAGATGGACGTACCTGAAGCGCAACTGAATCCGCTTGAGCGACTCCCAACCGAGATTCTCCAAAACGTCTTTCTCATGTCGCACAATATCGATCTCTTCAAGTGCTCACGGTGCCTCTGTCAGCGGCTCTCAAGTTCCTTCCTCCATCGGGAGATGGCCGTTCAGATGCTGTATCTCACGCATGAAGAAGCTACTCCCTTGGAGCAATCACGACTGATTGAATGTCGATTCTTCACTTGGGAGTACTTCCTTGATCTCATCGTGGACTTGCGAAAGCGCTGGCTCAAGGCCACCGATGGACACCCGGAGGCCCGCGGCGGATCCAAGCAGATTCAACCTGAGAACTACAGGGAGGATGGCGAGTTCTTGTTTGATCTGATCCCTCCTGAGTATCTTCGGTCCAAGCTCGATGTGGATTGCGACTGGTTAGACATTCCCTACTTCGGGCTCAAGTGGCATATACCGTACCCTCGGAAACTTCTGCGTGGCCCCTGGAGCGAGGGAAAGCAGAAATTTCTCTGGTTTGCCTATCTCTGGAAGTTTGATTATGATTACCTCTCCGCCATGTCGGATGCTGTCTCTCAGGGGATCAGGGACGCCATCAGAGACCGCGCTCCGCTGGTCATTCGGATATTGAGATTACCACGCATCAACTGCAGTGTCACCCTTGAAGATGTGAACTACGCCATGAATGACTCGGTCTGGGATTCTAGCGTCATTTGCGAGCTAATCGTTGGCTTTCGGGTTCTAGACCTACGTTTTGGCATCCTTCGCGATCACGATCTTTCAGACTTTTGGGATATGTTTGGGCAGCGGATCAGTGAAAATCCCACCGACCAGAAGTGGCAGTTCATGAGGTACTGGCTGTTAACTATGGAACGCATACGCATTCCCCAAGATATCCTCAGCTCGCTTTATGGTTTCCGGAATGAAGCGGCGGAACCCTTCGAATTCTTGCCATGGTATCATGGTTACGATCAGGTTCCGCCGGAACACGCTATTTTGGTCCCATTACTTGTGTCGCTTGACTGGGTATGGGGAGTGCGCGTAGCATTGATGCCTGAGTAGTAAGGAACAGTCGTCAATGTGAATCTGCCATTCCTATCCACTGTTGATTGTTTCGCTTCCAATCCGCATGTGGTTTTGCTCCTCTCTAGAGTGTTGTGGAGGTCGGTCTAAGGCAGATCAGCTGCGTGTGGGGCCATTCCATAGCAATGGAACTGGATCTGGAGCAGGTTTAAGTCCCACCACACAAATCATATCAAAGCAGAGCCATGGCATTGGTGCTGTACACGATGAAGTGACTCCAGGCACCGAGATGCCTACATTCTCGTTAAGTACCTAGTTCCCGAAAAGCCCACACGCCGAGTGTCCGTTTAGCAGTCAAGCAGAGAAACACGGGGATCCGATGTCTTTCACACGCCCATGGCGAAGGAGAAAATGAGCCTTGATTTCAGTTCATAATTCCCTCCGGAACCGTTTTCCCGAATGCACAACCCAACACCCTACTGCCGTTGCCCTGACGCACTTCACCGCTTGGCCTTAAGCGACTCCTTGAGGACCTTCTTGACGATCTTCTGTTCCTCGATCAGGAAGGCGCGGACAATGCGGTCCTTGACGCAGTTGCTGCAGCGGGAACCGCCATATGCGCGCTGGACGTTCTTCTTGGGGCGCGAGATGGTGGCGTACTCGCGGGGACGGAGAGCCGGAACCTGGCAATTGTCAGTTTGATCCAGGGTGCGAACTGTATGAGAGCGGCGGCTGGCATGGGATGCGGGAATACCATTCAGGTACAGTGACGTATCCGAAGGTAGACCTGGATGTGCCAGCCGCCGCCATTGCGATTGTGCGAATTTCGAGGTTGTGGAAGGGGAATGGAACATACACCGGGGAGCTTGATGCCGCAGTCACCGCCTACATCTGTCAGCACGATCCACATTTCCAATAAAGCGTCAGACGCGTACACTTAGGAGCAGTGCCCTTCTTCTTGATGTGAAGATAGCGCAACTTGCCGCCCGGGGTCTTGATGATGCGGACTTTGTTGCTCTTGGTGTTGTACGGCTGGCGCCGGCGCTGAAGAAAAAATCATTAGCAAAGGGCGCATAATCGACCTAGCGACCGAAAAACGTACGTAGGTAAGGCGAGTATCCGGCATCGTTAACGGTTGTGCTGTTGGTTAGTTCGGAGGAGGTTCGCGATGCAATTTTGGAAGTGCTTGTGCCCGACTGCGGGAGCCGAATCTTGCCAAGCCCTTCGGTAAAACCCGCCCTCCGGCCGCCTCCTCCTTCCTTAGTGGATGGCCTGTGCACGCTCCTTCTGGGAAAACCTCAAGGCCGTGACGAGCTACTCACGTCCGCCCATTGCCACACGCGACATCCATCACTTATCCACCTCAATACTGGTGAAGCTGTGGATTATCGTATTGTCTCATTCACTCCTTTCTCGACGGTCCCTCCAAGCTATCGTCCTGCGTTCGGGGAACGCTGCATTGAGCATCGCGAGTTCTCACATCCTCAGTCGCGCCTGACGCGCGTTTCTGCGACAACTTGAGCCTCGTCCTCTGTCATCATCGATATGGCGTCGCATCAACCTCCACCGCCGCCGGGATGGAACCCCCCTCCGCCTCCACCTGGTATGGCTCCTCCTCCTCCACCGCCGCCGGGCTTCCGCCCTATGACCGACCCACATATCATGAAGTTTGCGCAGAAGAAGAAGGAGTGGCTGCGCGCGCAGCGGCAGCGCTTTGGAGAGAAGCGCAGGGCTGGATTTGTGGAGACACAGAAGGCCGATATGCCGCCGGAGCATCTGCGTAAGATCGTCAAGGACATCGGCGACGTGTCGCAGAAGAAGTTCAGCAGCGACAAGCGCAGCTATCTCGGAGCCTTGAAGTTCATGCCGCATGCCGTCCTCAAGCTCCTGGAGAACATGCCGATGCCTTGGGAGTCGACTAGGGAGGTTAAGGTGCTCTACCACGTCAACGGCTGCCTTACACTTGTCAACGAGATCCCTCGCGTCATCGAGCCTGTCTTCCACGCACAGTGGGCCACGATGTGGGTGGTTATGCGACGTGAGAAGAGCGACCGTCGTCACTTCAAGCGCATGCGTTTCCCGCCCTTTGACGATGAAGAGCCTCCGCTTTCCTGGTCGGAGAACATTGAAGATGTGGACCCCCTTGAGCCGATTCAAATGGAACTCGACGAAGATGAAGATGGGCCTGTCTTCGAGTGGTTCTACGAACACCGGCCTCTTTTGGACACACCCCACGTCAACGGGCCCAGCTACAAGACCTGGAATCTGACGCTGCCGCAGATGGCGGCTCTGTATCGTCTTAGCGAGCAACTGCTCAGCGATGTCGTCGACAAGAATTATTTCCACATGTTCGACCTCAACAGCTTCTTCACGGCGAAAGCCCTGAATGTTGCAATCCCTGGAGGTCCCCGGTTCGAACCTCTTTTCAAGGATATCGATCCTAACGATGAGGATTTCGGCGAATTCAACGCCATCGACCGCATCATCTTCCGGGCCCCCATCCGGACGGAGTACCGCGTTTCATTCCCCTTCCTATACAACTCGCTGCCTCGCATGGTCAAGCTGTCGTGGTACTCTTACCCTCAGGTCGTCTACGTCCGGACCGATCCCAATCTCCCGGCCTTCTACTTCGACCCCGTCATTAATCCCATCTCTTCGCGGTCGGTTGCGCCCAAGAATCTGACGATCAGCCATGAGGACGAAATTTTTGGGCCTGGCAACGACGAAGACGATGAGTTCGAGCTGCCACCCAATGCTGAGCCGTTCCTTGCCGAGGAAGAGTTGTACAACGCCGAGACTTCATCCGCCATCACTCTCTGGTGGGCCCCCCATCCGTTCGACAAGCGCTCCGGTCGCATGGTTCGGGCACAGGATGTGCCTCTTGTGAAGCAGTGGTACTTGGAGCACGTTCCTCAAGGGCAGCCAGTGAAGGTCCGGGTGTCCTACCAGAAACTGCTGAAGACCTTTGTCCTGAATGAGCTGCACCAGCGTCCACCAAAGGCGCAAAACAAGCAGAGCCTAATGCGCTCTCTTAAGTCGACCAAGTTCTTCCAACAGACTACTATCGACTGGGTTGAAGCGGGTCTTCAGGTCTGTCGGCAGGGCTTCAACATGTTGAACCTGTTGATTCACCGCAAGAACTTGACGTATCTCCATCTGGACTACAACTTCAACCTTAAGCCCATCAAGACTTTGACTACGAAGGAACGAAAGAAGTCGCGATTTGGCAATGCTTTCCATCTCATGCGTGAAATCCTTCGGCTTACGAAGCTCATCGTCGATGCTCAGGTTCAGTATCGCCTTGGGAACATTGATGCCTTCCAGCTTGCAGACGGAATTCTCTACGCCTTCAACCACGTCGGCCAGCTCACTGGAATGTACCGGTACAAGTACAAGCTGATGCACCAGATTCGGTCCTGCAAGGACCTGAAGCATTTGATCTACTACCGTTTCAATTCAGGCCCCGTGGGCAAGGGGCCGGGCTGCGGATTCTGGGCGCCGGCCTGGCGTGTGTGGCTTTTCTTCATGCGTGGTATCATTCCGCTCCTTGAGCGCTGGCTGGGCAACCTGTTGTCCAGGCAGTTCGAGGGCCGTCATAGCAAGGGCGTTGCGAAGACGGTTACCAAGCAGCGCGTAGAGTCGCATTTCGACTTGGAGCTCCGCGCCTCCGTGATGGCGGACTTGATGGATATGATGCCTGAGGGCATCAAGCAAAGCAAGGTCAACACCGTTCTCCAGCATCTCTCTGAGGCCTGGCGTTGCTGGAAGAGTAACATTCCGTGGAAGGTGCCCGGTCTGCCTGCGCCCATCGAGAACATCATTCTTCGTTATGTCAAGAGCAAGGCGGATTGGTGGATTTCGGTTGCCCACTACAATCGGGAGCGCATTCGGCGTGGCGCTACGGTCGATAAGACGGTTGCAAAGAAGAACTTGGGTCGCCTTACCCGGCTGTGGCTCAAGGCTGAACAGGAGCGTCAGCACAACTACATGAAGGACGGTCCTTACATCTCGTCAGAAGAGGCTGTTGCCATCTACACGACCACTGTCCACTGGCTCGAGTCGCGCAAATTCCAGCCCATCCCATTCCCAAGTGTGTCTTACAAGCACGATACGAAGATCTTGATCCTCGCGCTTGAGCGCCTCCGCGAGGCGTATTCCGTTAAGGGCAGATTGAACCAGAGCCAGCGCGAGGAACTGGCTTTGATTGAGCAGGCATACGATTCGCCTGGTACGACCTTGGCCCGGATCAAGCGTTTCCTGCTTACGCAACGCGCATTCAAGGAAGTGGGAATTGACATGAACGACAACTATAGTACTATCAACCCCGTCTACGACATCGAGCCGATCGAGAAGATTACTGATGCCTATCTTGATCAGTACTTGTGGTATCAGGCCGATCAACGCCATCTTTTCCCCGCATGGATCAAGCCTTCCGATTCCGAAGTGCCACCTTTGCTCGTCTACAAGTGGGCCCAGGGTATCAACAATTTGGACCAAGTTTGGGAGACAGAGGACGGAGAGTGCAACGTCATGATCGAGACGCAGCTGTCGAAGGTGTACGAGAAGATCGATCTCACCTTACTCAACCGCTTACTCCGTCTGATCATGGAGCACAATTTGGCCGATTACATCACTTCGAAGAACAACGTCCAACTCAACTACAAAGACATGAATCATACCAACAACTATGGTCTAATTCGTGGTCTTCAGTTTTCGGCTTTTGTCTTCCAGTATTACGGCCTGGTCATTGATCTGCTGTTGCTTGGTCTCCAGCGCGCGAGCGAGATTGCTGGGCCGCCTCAGAGTCCGAATGACTTCCTCCAGTTCCGCGACAAGGCCACCGAGACGAGGCATCCCATCCGCTTGTACACTCGGTACATTGATCGCATCTGGGTCTTCTTCCGCTTCACGGCTGATGAGTCTCGTGATCTCATTCAGCGGTTCCTGACGGAGCAGCCGGACCCCAATTTTGAGAACGTCATTGGGTATCGCAACAAGAAGTGCTGGCCTCGCGACTCTCGGATGCGTTTGATGCGGCACGATGTCAATCTTGGTCGTGCCGTCTTCTGGGACCTGAAGAACCGGCTGCCGCGTTCAGTGACCACGATCGATTGGGATGACACCTTCTCGAGCGTCTATAGCCGCGACAACCCGAATCTGCTGTTCTCCATGTGCGGTTTCGAAGTGCGTATCCTGCCGAAGATCCGGAACATGAATGAGGAATTCCCCACCAAGGACAGCGTTTGGGCACTCGTCGACAATGCCACCAAGGAGCGCACAGCTCATGCCTTCTTGCAAGTCACGGAAGAGCATATTCAGGCGTTCAACAACCGGATTCGCCAAATTCTAATGTCATCTGGGTCGACGACCTTCACCAAGATTGCGAACAAGTGGAACACGACGCTCATCGCCTTGTTCACATACTATCGCGAGGCTGCGGTGTCGACCGTCAACCTGCTCGACACGATTGTCAAGTGCGAAACGAAGATCCAGACGCGCGTTAAGATTGGGTTGAATTCTAAGATGCCTTCCCGTTTCCCTCCCGCCGTCTTCTATACACCTAAGGAGCTGGGTGGATTGGGCATGATCTCAGGTTCACATATTCTTATCCCCGCCAGCGACAAACGCTGGTCCAAGCAGACCGATACCGGCGTAACGCATTACCGGGCCGGTATGACGCACGATGAGGAGACGCTGATTCCCAACATCTTCCGGTACATCATCCCGTGGGAGTCTGAGTTCATTGATTCCCAGCGTGTCTGGACGGAGTACTCGCAGAAGCGCCTGGAAGCTCAACAGCAGAACCGCCGCCTGACACTTGAGGACCTGGAAGACAGCTGGGATCGTGGCCTGCCTCGTATCAACACCCTCTTCCAGAAGGACCGCAGCACCTTGAGCTTCGACAAGGGCTTCCGTGCACGGACGGAGTTCAAGATCTATCAGCACATGAAGAGCAATCCTTTCTGGTGGACTAGCCAGCGGCATGACGGCAAGCTGTGGAACCTGAATGCCTACCGTACCGATGTGATTCAGGCCCTTGGTGGTGTTGAAACCATCCTGGAGCATACCCTGTTTAAGGCGACTGGATTCCCGTCTTGGGAAGGCCTCTTCTGGGAGAAAGCCAGTGGCTTTGAGGAATCCATGAAGTTCAAGAAGCTCACTAATGCCCAGCGGTCCGGTCTCAACCAGATTCCGAACCGTCGATTCACCCTCTGGTGGTCGCCGACCATCAATCGCGCCAATGTTTACGTTGGTTTCCAGGTCCAGTTGGATCTGACGGGTATCTTCTTGCATGGCAAGATTCCAACCTTGAAGATTTCACTCATCCAGATCTTCCGCGCCCATTTATGGCAGAAGATTCACGAGTCTGTCGTGATGGACTTGTGTCAGGTCTTCGACCAGGAACTCGAAGCACTTGGCATCGAGACTGTCCAGAAGGAGACGATTCATCCTCGTAAATCCTACAAGATGAACAGCTCCTGCGCGGATGTTCTTCTGTTTGCAAGCCATAAGTGGAGCGTCTCCAATCCATCCATGCTCTACGATACCAAGGATGTTATCAGCTCCACGACGACCAACAAGTTCTGGATTGATGTTCAGCTTCGGTACGGCGATTACGATTCCCACGACATTGAACGCTACATTCGCGCGAAGTACATGGACTACACCACTGACAGCATGAGCATCTATCCCTCGGGTACTGGTTTAATGATTGGTATCGATCTCGCGTACAATCTGTACTCTGCATATGGCATGTACTTCCCCGGTCTGAAGCAGCTTATCCAGCAAGCAATGGCCAAGATTATGAAGGCCAATCCGGCACTTTACGTCTTGCGCGAGCGCATCCGGAAGGGTCTGCAGCTGTATGCCTCGGAGAGCAACCAGGAGTTCCTAAACTCCCAGAACTACTCTGAACTCTTCAGCAACCAGATCCAGCTCTTCATCGACGACACCAATGTGTACCGGGTCACCATTCACAAGACGTTCGAAGGCAATCTCACAACAAAGCCCATCAACGGTGCCATTTTTATCTTCAACCCGCGCACTGGGCAGCTGTTCCTTAAGATCATCCACACCAGTGTGTGGGCTGGCCAGAAGCGTCTTGGGCAGCTGGCCAAATGGAAGACGGCAGAAGAAGTGGCAGCTCTCATTCGGTCGTTGCCCGTGGAAGAGCAGCCGAAGCAGCTCATCGTCACTCGCAAGGGTCTCCTCGATCCCTTGGAGGTCCATTTGCTCGACTTCCCCAACATCTCGATCCGTGCTTCTGAGCTCCAGCTTCCATTCCAAGCGGCGATGAAGGTGGAGAAGCTTGGTGACTTGATCCTCCGCGCCACGGAGCCGCAGATGGTGCTCTTCAACCTGTATGACGAGTGGTTGAAGACAATCTCGTCGTACACTGCCTTCTCGCGCTTGATTCTCATCCTGCGCGCGCTGCATGTTAATATCGACAAGACCAAGCTGATTTTGCGTCCGGACAAGACGGTCATAACGCAGGAGCATCATATCTGGCCGACGCTGTCGGACGAAGATTGGATCAAGGTTGAAGTCCAGTTGCGCGATCTCATCCTGAATGACTACGGGAAGAAGAACAATGTGAACACGTCCAGCTTGACGAGCAGCGAGGTGCGTGACATCATCCTCGGTATGGAAATCAGCGCTCCGTCCTTGCAGCGCCAGCAGGCAGCCGAGATCGAAAAGCAGCAGCAAGAGCAGCAGCAGCTCACCGCTGTGACGACTAAGACCATGAACGCCCACGGTGAAGAGATCATTGTCACCACGACATCGCAGTACGAGCAGCAGACCTTCGCCTCGAAGACTGAGTGGCGGACGCGTGCCATCGCCACCTCGAACCTGCGGACTCGGGCCAACAATATCTACATTTCATCGGAGGACATCAACGAGGATGAACACTACACATACATCATGCCAAAGAATGTACTGAAGCGCTTCGTCACCATCGCAGATCTACGCGTCCAAGTCGCCGGCTACTTGTACGGCTCGTCGCCGCCGGACAACGACCAGGTCAAGGAGATCCACACCATTGTGATGATTCCCCAGGTTGGCAACACGCGCGACGTGCAGCTTCCGCACCAGCTGCCGCAGCACGAGTATCTCGACAAGCTGGAGCCACTTGGTATTATCCACACCGTGTCGGGCAACGAGCCGCGCTACATGACCGCCATGGACGTGACCCAGCACGCTCGCTTGATGAACGCTCACTCGAGCTGGGATAAGAAGACAGTGACGATGACTGTGTCGTTCACGCCTGGGTCCGTGTCGTTGGCGGCCTGGGCACTGACCCCCGCTGGCTACAAGTGGGGTGCCGACAACCGTGACTTGACGTCGGACCAGCCGGCGGGCTTTTCGACGGCCTTTGGCGAGAAGTGTCAGTTGCTTCTGAGCGACAAGGTGCGCGGGTTCTTCCTGGTGCCGGAGAGCAATGTGTGGAACTACAGCTTCATGGGGAGCAACTTTGGCAGTGTGGAGAAGAAGCCGATCTACGTCAAGATTGATACGCCGCTGCGCTTCTATGACGATCAGCACCGGCCGTTGCACTTCCAGAACTTTGCTGAGCTGGAGGACATTTGGGTTGATCGTAATGATGTGTTTGAGTAATCTGAGAGACTTGTTGCGAATGGTTAGTTGTGCTGCGAAGCTGGTATTTTGCTCTGGCGTAAGGCATTTGGGTTTCGGCATGTAGTTTCTTGTACGTTGTTTTGGGGATGGGCTAAGTGCGAGTACCAGATAGCGGGTGAGCACCAAAATGGAGATTGCATAATGTAAAGTTTGAATGGACTTTTTCGATCATGGTGCATGTGAACGTTGATGTGGACATGGAAGGGGGATTGATATGACAGAATGGTGCATACTAAGGGTCATGATGTAATGAGCGCATGATAGAAGAAAGGAGCAAAGGAGGATACTTGGCATCGTATATTTAAGTCTCGACAGTCTCTTCCTCTTTTCCTCTCGGTCTTCTACTGCAATCTTCAGTTTACACAGTTGCTGTGGTATGCGTTAGAGCTTTGCTTCCATCAACCGCGAGCCGGATCTTTCAGCACAGATCTAGCATCCAAGTATATAGATCTATTTCATGCTTGCTTCCTCTCCATGCTCCCCTCCCTCCATCGCACCCCGCCCCGCCCCCTCCCCAAAATGCTCCTCTAGAACAGTAATAACCGGCAACGCAAGTAGCAGCAACAAAACCAGCTGCCCGAACCCCGTTCGATCCTCCCTCGCCATCTCCTCAGCCGGCATAAGCGCCCTCCCCGCCGCCCGATCTACATTCGTCCAGTACAAGCCCAGGCCGAACCAAACCACCATCTCCAACACCGCCTCCGTCTCCGATGCAAAGAATACCCACAAACAGCGCATTGCTCCCCTCCCGGCTGCGTATATCCCCTTCCCGACCCGCGACCCCGACACCCATGCTCGAAGCCGCGCGTCTAGTCCCGCTATTCGGCGTCCTACGCTGCGTGACCATGCGTCCCGTAGTAGTGGCAGTGCCTGTATCACGCCCGGTGGGTACGCCTGCGCGATGAGCACGGTGTTCAGCACCGCCCAGCGCAGCGGCAGACTACCCCGCGGGCTGCTGGTCGCACACGCGGCCGGACACGCTACATCGTCGTACCAAGTCGCAGCAGCGGAGAGCCAGACGGCATGGAGGAGCAGGGCCGCAAGGGCGAGCATGAGGGCTATGCGGAGTGTGCGAGTGGGGGGAAGGAGGGTGGGAGACGGGGCGGAGCGGAAGACGAGCAGCGCGAGCAGATGCGTGTTGCTGCTGAACCAGGCGAGGTCGGTGGCGATGGTGAAGTGGTAGATTGAGATGGTGGGGGAGAGGAGGGCGGCGGTTATGGCGCCAAGGCCGGTTATTAGTTGGGTGTCGCTTAGGGAGATGATTAGGGTGTGGAGGAGAGTGGTGAGGTGGCTTGCGTGCTGTGGGGTGAGTAGGGACTGGATGGGGGAGAGGAGCGTGCTGAGAGCTGCGTCGAGGGGGTTGGTGCTCGGGTTGTGGGCGCGGTGGAGGGCGAGGTAGGCGGTTGAGGCGAGAAGAGTGAGGCCCGCGGAGAGGGTGAAGGCGATGAGAACCTGTGGGTTAGGGTTGGGTTAATAGAGGGAGCGGGGCGTGTACGTGTATGCCTGCGTAACCGGGTTCTGCGCGGAGGGGTGGGCAGGAACAAGAGGTGTAGAGGTCGCAAGCAAAGGATGCGGCGGTGATGCAGAATGGGCTCAGCGGAGAAAGAGATGTGTTCGTGCATGAGATCTGGTTTGCGGGACAGCCTTGGAAGGCTGGCGTAGGATCGGAATGCATGGCCGGCTCATGGTTCCCCGGGCAGTTCTCCGGTTTAATCGAGGCGAAGGATTGCGCGGTACCAGAGAATGGACTGAGTGCACTTGGGGAGGTTGAGGTAGGTGGGTGCTTGAGGATGTTGAAGCGGGGGGGCAATATGGTTATATTGAGCTGGGGAGGGCGCCCCAGTGACGTCTTGAGTGCAATCGTCTACCCTGCTGGGTAATGTAGAGGAGTTGACCATATTGGGCCGACTCGTGATAAAGTATCACGGCACACGTTTAAGACGAAAAGCCCGTCAGGCTGGGCCATGTGCTGGCCATGGGACGTATGATCTTGGGCTGTCACGGCGATAAGCTATTGGGTTCATTAGATGAAGGCGACACTCACCATCTTGACTTCGTGAAGGAGGGGTTATGCGCAGCTTGACGCTACCTTAACCGTAGTTCGGGCGCAACAGGTCCTCAGAAAGGGAATATGTGGCCCGGAGTCACCTTATCCGTTTCCACATCATTCACATAAACCACTCGTCCATCGTTCACCATCCCGCATGGTGAAGCCCCCATCAAACAAGTGAAGTCCAAACAAGGCTCACGCCAAGCCTTGCCTTGCCGTCTCCCGCACCCGCCAAGGTCCCCGCGTCACTCGACCTCACCTCCGCAACCGCCGCACCCCCAAACCACCGGCCCTCCGACACTCACTCACCCCCAATCCCCCCCTCCCATCGCGACGAAAAATGGCAGAATACGAATCCACAAAACTCAACCCCGACGCCCACCTCCTTCTCGTATGTCTCTCCCCGCCGCCCTCATCGCCCTCTTCCTCCCCCCGCCCTCTCTCCCCGTCCCCTGGGAACTAACCCCCCAGGACCAACCCCTCCTCCGCCTCCCCTACGAACTCACGAAGAAAAACTTCCGCGCAGCGCAGCGCCACATCGATCAGACCCAGAAACAGACACTCGATACCATCGCCTCCGGCCTTAAATCCGCCGCCGCCCCGGGCGCAGGGCACGACCCCGCCCGCGCCGCCGCCGCCGCAACATCCGCGCTCAACACCGCAGTCGCCCGCCTCGAAAAGCTCAAGTCCCGCTTGCAAGATCTAAACGCCAACAGCGCCGCCCTAACCCAGCAAGCGCAGGCCCGCATCACGCATCTCGACGAGCTGTACTCAATCCCCAGCCTCGCCGATGTAAAATACGAGCGCTGGAGCGCAGTCCGACTGGACCGTCTCCTGGTGGACTACATGCTGCGCGCGGGGTACATCTCCAGCGCCACCCAACTCGCCGAAGAAAAAGGCATCAGCGACCTAGTCGACGTGTCCGAGTTCCGGGCAGTGCGGGATATAACCCACACCCTGCGCAGCGAGAAACGCGTCGAGCCCGCACTGGCCTGGTGCGCCGAGAATCGAGCCGCGCTCAAGAAAATGGTAAGTCTGCCGTGGGCGGTGCGATGCGACCTGGTAAAGGCCAGCCGTGCTAACCGCCCCAGGCGCACAACTTCGAGTTCGAGCTACGCTTCCAGCAGGCCGTCGAACTATGCCGGTCCGGCGACCTAGCGCAGCGCGTGCAGGCCGTCGCGCACGCGAAGCGGTATTTCGCGCAGCATCCGGATCCGCAGTGGGCGATTAGGCGCTCGGGATTACTTGCGTTTTCGCCGGGGCTGGATGTTGAGCCGTATAGGGTGCGCATGGGCGGCTTCCTTCATATAGATATGATGCTGATGTTGTTGTGGCACAGAGCTGGTACTCCCAGCACCGCTGGTCGGACCTCGCGGATATGTTTGTCACGACGCATCACGCGCTGTACTCCGTCCCGTCACGGCCGCTGCTGCACATCGCGCTCGGCGCGGGGCTCTCGGCACTCAAGACCCCGGCGTGCCATAGCCGGTTTGCGTCCCCCAGCAGCGGCGTGCACCACACGCCTGGTCCCGAGGGCCCGCAGTCCCCAGCCTGGAACGATCTGGACTACCTAGTCGACGCGCAGAACATGGTAGGCACGACGTCGCTAACAACAAGCGTGTGCCCTATCTGCAGCACGGAGCTGAACAAGATGGCGCGGGGCGTGCCGTACGCGCATCACAGCGTGAGCAATGTGGAAACGGACCCCGTGGTGCTGCCCAATAACCGGATATACGGGAAGCAGAGGCTGGAGAAGTTGAATGAGAAGTTTGGGACGAAGGCGGGGAGGGTGAGGGATCCGTTGGATATGAGTGAGTATAGTTGGGATGAGGTGAGGAAGGTGTATATTTCTTGAGTGGGTGAGGGAGTTTGTGTGTTTAGCAACGGAATGAGGTTGTCCCTATTGTAGGCGTTTTGGCACAGCGTTCGTAGCATGGATTGTGTATATCAATCGCTGTCCTCATCCGAGCTCTCCGCCGCCTTCTTCTGGCTCATAGCCTGCTCCTGCTCCTCCTCCACCGCAGCCTTGAACCCAAACTCATACGTCCTCGCCGGCCTATTCTCCCCCTTCCACGCCGTACTCGATACCTCTGCCTCCTCCTCCTCACCCCCCTCCCCCCCATCTTTCCTCCTCCCCCCACCCTTCCGTATAACCCCCGCCGTCCGTGCATGCCTATACCCCTCAAACTGCGCACTCTCAAACCTCCAGCTCCGCCTCACAGCAAGGCCTACACTCCTCCCCAGATCCCGTATATTCCAAAGCGTGTACGGCTCGCCCTCGAACAGCGTCACCAGGACCTTCCCATCTTTCTTCAACACCCCCATCGCCTCCCTCATGTACCCTACGACGAGCGCTTGGTTGGCCCGGACCTGGCGGTTTACGTCCGTCGATTTGCCGCCGATGTGCGGGAAGTTGAAGGCTATGACGTCGAACGGTGCCTTTGCTCGGACCACCTTGCTCTTCGACAGCGCTGTTGCGGACACTTCGTGCACCGCAGCGCAGTCCGCGGTCCGTAGGGCCTCCAGCGTGGGCTGGATGTGCGGGTATTTCCCCCGTAACTCCCCCTCACCATCCAACGTCGTCGGCAACACACTCACACACCCCACCCCCTCCACCAGCGAAAGAGCAAAACTCAAATCCCCCTCCCCCACCAACAAAATATTATCATGCACCCCATACGGATCCGGAGGGGGATGTTGTTGCGCGCTGGGGGCGGCGCTGGGGCGGGCAGCTTTGGTGGCTTTGGTGGTAGAGGAGGTGGAGGCGGGGCGCTGGGGCGCTTTGGGATGGCGCATCGTCGGCTTGTGCGCTGGCTTGCCTGTTGCTTTGAACTTCGGTGGATGCCGGGTTGCGGAGCGGTGTTGTTGCTTGCGTTTTTTGTCTTTGGCCATTTTTGTGGTGGGCGGGGGGGAGCGCGGTGGAAGGTGGAGGGGATGAGACGATTGCGAAAGCGGGTGTACGGTATGAGTAGCGATATGAAATGCGATTGAAGCAGCGGAGAGGTGCTGCGGAGGTGGTGGAGTGGTGTGTGTGGTCGCAGTCTGATGCGCCGTCTTGATGAGCAGATTCAGATCGCGCGCCGTCGCCTCGCGTGGCGCGGCTCGTGTGGCGGGGAGCGCTCGGACTCGGGCCGAAGTGGAGCCCGGGTGGTGGATCGGCTTGGGGAGATAAATATTGCCGGACTACAAAGTCGCTTACTTCGTATTAATGAACGCAGTTCAAGAGTGCGGGCATACTGTAGTTCTAATACTGGAGATATGGCAGACACATACGCAAGGACGGACGTTCTCTCAGTGCTATACCCGGGTATCAAGATACCTCCCTACAACTTCGCAGGGAAAGGGGCACGTCGAGGTGGGGCATAAGGCGTTCATCGCAGTGCTGACGGAGTTAACGGGCGGTGGGAAAGAATCTTGGAAAAAGTATTTTACAGCGGTGGGATGGGCCGACCGCACAACTATTGAGCCGATGACGGGATTGACCCTATACTACTTCCTCTTTAGGGAGGAAGCGGTCCACCCGATCGAATTGAAGAAGACCTGGCCGACATTACCGTGGGACCGGGAGATAACAACCGCGGAGTTGTTGGATACAGGGCAAAATTGTTTGAAAGGCAGGACGACGAAGTAGTAACAAGGCGTCAAAGACTAAGGGAGGGCGCTGAGACTGATACCCCTGGCAGAAGGAACACTGGCGCTGCTGCTTCTCTTCCGCAGCCTCCTCCCTTAGTCTTTGACGCCTTGCTACTGCTTCTTCAATTAACTCGTCCCGGCTTCCGAATAATTTGGCACTGTATCCCAACACTTCTTCCACCGTTGTCATCGGCTTGTCCCATGGTAACGTCGACCATGTCTTCATCGTCAGTTCGACCGGGAGGAGCGCTTCCTCCCTGAGGAAAGGTCGCTTGAGGAACATACAACCCCTTCATCGCGGTTCATCTCTACGCTGAAAGACAGCGCGTCGCCCATCCAGCCCCAGCTAGCAGCCCGTCTGCCAACAGGTTCATGATCCCTCCGTCCAGCACCTGCGCTCCATCTCCGCATTTCCCCACGCGTCCCCCAGCCCTCATGCCGTAGAAAAACGCCCTAAAGCCAGTCGCCGCTTCCCCACACACGCAAAGACCCATCCCATGCCCCCAAGGACCGTCAAACATGCCCCCCCGGCGCCCCGAGTCTCAAACACCGCTCCCCAACTCCGACCTCAGCGCCGCTCGGTCTCAGAGTAAAGCAGAAGGTATAATAACACAAACGCAAAGAAAAAAACATAGAGATCACAGAGCCCGATCACGGCGTCAACAATGGAATTAAATAACATAGCCGAATGGTGTCCATTAACCAAACCGTGTGTCTATGGAGATGTGAAGATCCAGGGAGGAGGAGGCGGAGGCGGAGCGGAGCAGAGGGGCTACACTAGGTGGACGGTCGCGTGGTCGTTGATTCCGAAGGGCTTCATGCAGATCGGACACTTGCGCATGCGGTTGCTGATGCGCTCCTGGACGCACTCTTTGCAGAGAAGGTGGTTGCATGTCCGGAGGATGGTGTCCTTAAGGTTGCGCTGGCAGGTGCCGCAGTAGGCAACGCGCTTCATAGCAGTTAGAAATACGAAATATCAGAACGGATGGCTTGGAACTTACCCGGAGCATTTCAACCTCCTCGGTAGGGTTGCTCCTCGCACGATTGCGCCATTCCTCTGCCTTCTTCTTCAACGAATCGACCTTGGACTTGAGACCCTCAATATCCGCATCCACCTCACGCTTCGCGGTCTCAACGGCACGCAACGCAGCATCCTTCTCCTCCAGCGACTCGCGCAGCTTCTTGACTTGTGTCGAGAGGCCCTCCGAAAGTGTCGTAGCATCCGTTCCCTTGCGCTCCAGCGCCTGATGCTCCCGAGTCATGACGCCTATCGCATCGCGAAGCTCCGCCACCTGCCTCTCAAGTTGTGCACATTGTTCGAGACGCTTCGCCTCCCTGTCTTTGATGGCGGCGATGAGACCGGAGCTCTGCTTGTTGTGCTTCCTGAGCGCCCGAAGTTCCATCTCATATGCCTCCTTGACTTTCATTGTTGCAAAGTACTTCTGGTCCGCTTTTGCCTTATCAGCAGCCGCCTTGGCTGCTTTTGTTTCGCTTTCGATGAACTCCTTAATCTTTCCAAAAGCCAGGGTTTGCGCCTTCTTGTACGCCTGCTCCATCGACTGAAGCTCGGTGTTCAGAAGCGAGTATGACTTCTTCAGATTCACAAGTTCGGCGCAGACGGCTTCGAATCCGAGCTTCTCGTACTTGGCGATTTCGCCCTCTTCTGGTTGAACCTCGCCCGCCTGCACCTTCAACCGCTCGACCTCGGCCTCAAGTGCCTCGATGCGATGCTGGCTGCCCTTGTTCAGGTCCTCCTGCAGTTTGAGAGGCTCTTCGTACTTGGTTAAGGACTGCCTGAGCACGTCGTTGGTGGCTGCCAGCTCATCACGGGTAGCCCGGATGCGCTGGAGGTCAGTATCGGCTTTAACTGCCTGCTCGTCCGCGCGCGCAACGGCAACCCGACACTCCTCATCAACCTGCATTCGGTACGCCGTGCGCTCGGAATGAAGTTTCTTGGCCTCCTCCCGGAGCTGGATATGGGTAGCCTCCAGGTCGTTGAGCTTGTTGAAGCTGTCCTCCAACTGTGCCTTCATGACCTTGAAAAGTTCCGTTTGGGCGAAGTCTTCGTCCGAGAGGCTCTCCAGCTTGGCCTTGTGTATTGTGACCTCCTTGGATAACTTGGTGTTGTCCGCTTCCAGGGCGGCGAGCTGCTCCTTGACCTTTGCAGCTGTCGCAACCGCCTCTGAGTGCTCACGCAGCGCATCCTCGCTCAAGACTTCGTGGACCCCGTTTGTAGTTTCCGGCTTATTCTCCGACTGAGAGACAGATGACTGATGGTGGCCTTGCATCTCAACACTTGAGACGGCTTTGCTCCTGTTGCGGTCCAGTGTCCGCTCAGCGCGCAGGTATCTGAATGATGCAAGTTCAAGGCGCTCGTCCAAATTGTGTCTCTCAACAGTCATGCGCTTCAGTTCCGCGATATGACCCTTCTCGGCCGCAAGCAGTTCGTTCACGCGTTTCTGGAGCTGAACCGTTTCTGGAGGCGCATCGGGCAGATTAGAGTACAGGGCGGCGATGACGGCCTTAACCTCCTCAGAGACAGCGGACAGACGCTCACGGAAGTTGATACCATCGGCGGTGTAGAGCGCAGAAGGGAGGATATCTGCCGGTGCATTAGCTAGAGCATACCGCATGGACCGGGATCAAACCTTTGGTGGAGTCCTCAGTCTTGCCCACAGCAACCTTGACTTCATCTATCAACTACGAGAGTGAGGACCATCCGTGTAGATAATGCGCGTGACTAACCTGAGCGAGCCACGCATCGATAACGCGCAAGTGCTCGTCATGGAACTCCGAGCGCTCCTGCACGGCCTTCAGCTGCTGTTCGAGGACCTGCTTCTCGCGCTTCAGCTCACGCATCTGGCGCATAATGGCATCTTTCTGGAAGGTCTGGAGCGACGTCAGTTTGCCCGCGATGCACAACGCCACCCAGGATACAAGACGCATACCTCGAGATCGACTTGCCAGGCAGCGCCGGCAGTTCCGAACTTGATCACATCGTTGTGGTGGCCATCGGCCGCTGCGCTGTCGTTGGTGGCCACGTTGTTATGTGCGCTGACCTCGCGCCGCTTGTGGGGCTTGATCGCCGCTGCGTCTTCGGCGGCGCGCTTGCGGCCCTCAGCCATCAGCATCTAGGGACGAGGACCGCTAGGGATAAGGACAGTGAGATACCGGCTGCGGTACCGCGATTCTCATACAGATGCGTTGTGGATGAGATAGAGAAGCAAGGGAAGGATGAGGCGGAGAGAGGAGGTGTTGAACCGGTCAGCCCGGATGTGACACCCACTGCAGACGCTCGCGGACACAACGGGCCCGATTGCGCAGCGGATTTGACACGCGATGCAAATGTTTGTCAAGGCTCGCCGTGTGGGTTGAGGTAACGGGGTGGTGAGAAGGTCGGGTTTGCAGAGAAGATGAGGTCTCCAGGAGTTGTGGGAACGTGAAGGCTCATTGCTGACATAATACAGTACGCTTCGACTGGGGGGATGGTCAATGCGTCAGCCAGCCAAAAGCGGCGAACGCCGAGTGCAAAAATGGAGATGGGGTGTGCGTTTCATCAGATCGGATTGATGGCTCGAGTCTGCTCAGACTGCAGACAGAATGTTGAGATGGGGCGAAAGCTGGCGGAAGGAAGTGGGTACAACTGGCGCTTTATCGACAGCCAGTACAGCGAGCGCAGCTCGACTGGTTGTCGTGCCAGCGGACTGGACAAGAGCCGAAAGGATACGTCTGGTCGTATCAAATACGTGCATCAGCAGATTCGCTCATCGCTCCGTCAGCTTTCAGGGCACGCGTCGAATTCCCTCCTTGAGCGCGCAGGCGTCCACTCTCCATGGCCCTTTGCCGCTGCGGCCATTTGTATTGTGGCATTCATCCACAGGCGCGCGTCCATTGTGCGGATCTGGGGTACTGCAGGTACCATTAGCGCTCCCGCACTTGCAGGCCGATGTGAATAGTCGATGCTTCTTCTGGATGGTCGGCACGCGAGCGGCGCGTCTGAGCGATCGCCTAACCAGATATGATGGTGATTGTAGACTTTTATTCGCAGAATTTTAGGAGTGGATGCAGTTGACGACGTTCGGCGGAGGCAGACAGAGAGATGGTATGCATATCGCGCTATGACAGGTGGTGTTGAAAGTCGTATAGGATCGCTAGATGCTTGGAAGGCGAGAACTGCGGACTAGAGGGTGAACATGATCGACCTTAACAGAAAGTTCAGCTTCGAGCGCTGTGTTTGTCCTTGCTCGATCCACGTGGGCCCTTCCCATCGACAGCGGAGCACAGTGCGCTGTCGTTCGGACCGATAGCCATGCCCAAGCCCTTAGCCGAACGCCCACAGTAAGAAATTTTTCCGCATCCTAGTCGGCCTATCCCATATCCAGTCTTTCAGCATACGTCCTCCAGACCATGACGGCGTGATGTCATCCGAACCAACCCACGGCAGCATGTTTTGCCTAGATTATATACTTGTTGAACGTGTTCCATCCCAATCATCTGATACCAGTCTCCATGGTGTAGTCGGTTATCACGTCGGTCTCATACTCTGTATGATCCAGTCCTAGATTGGAGCGATCCGAAGGCCGCGAGTTCGATTCTCGCTGGGGACAACCCTTTTTGCCCTTTCATCCCATGCTGGGTTAGAGCTTTTGCTGCATGTGAAGAAGGTTATGTAGGCATGGAAGGAGCATTCTTATGTAAGGGACATGATGTATTGAGCTCATGATGGAGGGAAGGAGCAAAGTAGGATATTTGGCATCGCATATAAAAATCTCGAGAGTCGCTGACTCTCTTCCTCTCTTTGTCTTCTACTTCAATCTTCACTTTTACAGTTGCCTTGACGTGCATAACGAGCCATTGCTCCCATCAGGATGAATACGGTCTCTCACTCCATCTAGCCGGCAAGATGTGAGCAAGAAAAGACGAGACACATTCATTTTTGAAGCAATGTTCAGCGCATTGAGATAATAGCATTATGGCATTTCCAAGGTATCAAGAAGAAGCTGTCCTTCTTCACATAGGTGCGCCTTCCAAGTATGACGATGTTCCTAACCATCACAAACAATGTCCCACCAAACGCCTTCCCAACCCACCCCCTACCCCCAAAAACTCCACCATACCCAACCCTAATACGCAAACCCCTCACAATGCAACCAAATCCCCTGCGCCCCCGTCCCCTTATGCACAGCCCGTTCATCACTAAGCCCCACGACCGCACTCCGCACATCACTCACAAGCCCACCGGGCCCACACACCACCACCGCACTCTCCCCCCTCGCCTGCTCCAGGCTCTTCCGGATAACATTCGCACACGCTGGACGGCCCGATAGCACCGCAATACGCGGATGAAGCAGGCTCTTCCGTGGCGTGGCGCCGGCTGTCCAGGATGTGGTTGTCGCAAGGGAGGTCGGGCGGTCGGCGGGCTTTGGGGGTTCGATTTTCGCATCGCTGGGCGCGGTGGCAGCGGTGCTAGGCGTGTCCTTTATACGGCCGTTGTCGCCCTCAGCGGGCCCACAGCAGCAGCACTCCGCGGCCTCGCCCGCCTCGTCTTCATCCTCGACTTCGCGTTTGCAGCAGCACCCGTTCGGCCCACACCCTTCAGCCTCAGCGTCATCGATGCTGACACGGCCGGGGGCAGGGCTGACAGCGTACTCAGTCGTCGTCGTGCCGTTCTTAGCCTCGATTTCCTTCTCGGGCAGCTTCTCGGGCAGCGGCGTGCCACGGCCACCTGGGAGATGACCCCGGACTTTCTCGCCGCCGTCGCCGACCGCGCGGGCGAGTTCGGCGAGGAAGGAGCGGTGCTCGGCCGTGAAGCCGTCGTCGCAGGTGCAGTAGACTGACATCTCGACTTCGATGGATAGGCCCGCTTCGCGCAGAGCGACGACTTCGGCTGCGACCTCTGAGAGCTGCGAGGCGAACCACTCCGCCTGGCCGCGCGCCTTGACGACCCACACGAAGCGTACGTGGCGTGTGGCTACGCCGCGGGGGGTGATCCAGTCCTTCCACGACGAAGGTGTGGAGGGCTCGGCCCAGCCTGTGACGATGTCGCGTAGTAGGGGGACCGTGAAGCTAGCGCCGGAGCTACCGGCTATCAAAACGACGGAGTCGAATTGGCGTAGCGGGCGGACGCGACCGTATGGGCCCTCGATGGCGACGGTGCGGACTTCGGAGCGCTGGATCCCGCGCTCGTCGACGGGAAGGGCGCCATGTTGGCGCTCGGCGTGGCGGAAGAAGGAGCGTGTGGCTTTGCCTTCGGATTTGACGTAGAATTCCATCTTGCCGTCGCGGGGGATCGAGGCGATGGTGAAGGGGTGGCTTTGCAATGGGACGACGCTGTGGCAGGAGAGGAAGACGTGTTGGCCCGGTGCCCAATTGACTGGAGGGTCGTGGACGGTGATACGTGTGGTGTCGTTGGAGAGGGGTGTGAATTGGGCGCGGCATGCCCATGGACCGGTCATGGTTTTTGAGGCGCGTTGCTTCGGGTGGAAGTATGAGATGTTGGTGTAAAGGACGAGAAGCCAGCGAGTGACGCGATCGAAGAAGAAAATGCCCACGCAGGCCCAGATCCAGGGGTGAACTTCGACGGGCGTGTGGATGTAGACCATCGTGACAAAGGCAGTGAACGAGAGCAAGTGTTGGACGACGAAGAACTCGTAGTTCCATCCCCGAATAGGCATGGAGCTGGAGACTACAATCCAGAGCAGGACAGCGAAAGCGATGATGCCGTGCTTCGTGATCGGATCACCAGCCATCTTCTGGTACTTCCACGCGCCATAGGGCCACCAATCAGCCAACCAGTAGCCAAAGTGAAGGAAAGTAGTGAGCAGGAAACAGCGCGCAGCCCAGCGGTGCAACCACGCCAGCCGCTCGTAACTCATGCCGGAGAGCCAGCCGATGACGTTATGCTTCCCGGCCAGCAGAAACAACAACGGCATTTGGGCAATGGCGACGAACCCAGTCCGATACCCGATGTTTTCGAAATTGACACGGAGTGTGGTGTCGAACCCGTAGAAGCAGAGCACGACGAGGACGACCATGTTGGCGAGTACTAGGACGGTTTGGCCTACCGTTGGCATGCGCACATGGTAGTTGCGGATTTTGAGCGGTGTTAATGTCGCGTTTGACGCTTCCCGTATGACTGCCGTCACGGTTGCGTACAGCGTGAAGAAGAGCGATTTCGGCTTTGCGGGGGAGGGGAGGCCATTGCGCGCGGCGTATAGTCTGCAGTACGATGAGCAAAGGATCACAACTTTTGACACTAGAGGAGACGTACCGTTGACGGTGCAAGAACATGTTTGTGAGGTTGGCCAGAAATGCTACACCAACAGCAGCACCGATTACAGCCCAGTACGCATTCTGGACTTCGAAGAGCGACGGAATGCCCGGGCCCATGGACATTGAGCCGGCGCCCATGTCCATGTCGCCCATGTCCATGTCCATCATGATGGCGGTGATGGAGGGTTAGATATCGACTCGGAGTATACGAGGAAGAGGTACCATAGGCAGAGAATGGAGTATAAGAGAGACGGTAGAAAGAGGTGCGATGCGAAGTGAGGTGAGATGTAAAAGCGGATGAGAACGTAGGAATCGCAGTCGCAAGCAAGCTCCACACTCTCGGGCCGTACGGATGACCACGCGCCCGGGAACAGCCCAAGAGAAGACTTCAAACCTGTCAGACTCGCACTGCGTCCAAAGCGACTACTTCTGCAACCATTGGAATTCTTTCCAGCAAGACCATGCAAAGTCCTAAAGCGGGAAGGAGGATGAGCCGACAAAAGATGTGTGGGTCGTATCATCGGCCTGCCCAAGATGGTCGGCATATCAAGGGAGCTTGGACTTCCCACTAGCAGCCCGCCACTCCCACCTATCCCACTACGGGTAGCGCCTCAAGCCACAATCAGAGACAAAACTGACGCACAGTCTCGAGGTCCAGAGTCGTATTGGACTGAAGTATAACCCACACATATATAAAACCCCAAGCTTAACAGCAGCGCATAACAGCCGCGCGCATTCAGGCACGAAGCATCGTGTACTCGGAGACTCAAGAGGCGCCGCAAACCCCCTCAGGTTTCTTTGTTTGACGTCTCCGCTCCCGCCCAGCCTCTCAGGTTGGTGTGCGCATGATTGAGAAGGTTTTCGCCACGACGGGTCTAGTCGCGTCTCTCTTACCTGCACACCCCGGGTTCTCTCGAGCGACTTCTATGGTCCAGTTCGACATCCCAACTTGCGCGTGAGAGAACGCCGCAAGTCGAGTAATGCGAAGAACAAGGACAAGTCCACCTCCAGGCGGAAAAAGGAACTCCTAAGCGCTCGTCTTCTCGGCCGCCTGTCGTCGCGGAGGTAAATCCACGACTCAAGAGACTCGGTCTTCTTACAATGCGCGCTGGCCCCCGCGCCGTTCCACACCCCGCTCACATCATCAATTCCTGCTCTAATCGCGCCCGCGCCCGCGACACCCGGCACCGGCCACTAATTTTCCCTTGTGTGAGGATTCTCCCCACACTCAACCTCCACAAACACCTCGACTCGACTCGAACTCGACGTATGTCTATCCGCCGTTAAATCGCACATCAATACTCCTCGCCCTCACGTCTGCACCGTCCACACTTCACGCAAACCCTCAACCCGCCCCCACTCCCATGGTTTCTCTTCTTCTCGCCGCCCTCGCGGCCGCACCCGCCTCCGCCATGACAATGGACGCCTCCGACATGAAAATGACCTTCTTCACCTCCCCCCACACCCCCCTCTACTCCCAACACTGGACCCCCAACAGCACCGGCAGCTACGCCGGCACCTGCATCTTCCTCATCGCTCTCGCGGGCATCTTCCGCGCACTCCTCGTCTATAAACACATCCTCGAAAAGCGCTGGATCGATAAAGCCTGGGACAGGCGCTTCGTAGTCGTCGCGGATAAGGCTTCGGTCGCAGAGAAGGCCCGCGCGAGCACGGAGCCGAATGTGAAGACAGCGTTGCTGACGGCGAATGGCGTGGAGGAGGAGGTTAAGGTTGTGCATCGGCCGGTGCATGGGGTTGTGCCGTGGAGGTGGAGTGTGGATGGGCCGAGGGCGTGCGTTGTGACGGTTATTGTGGGGGTGGGGTATTTGCTGTGAGTGTGCTTCTAGATCCTCGCAATGACCAAATGCTAATGGGGACGATGTAGCATGTTGGCCGTTATGACGCTCAACGTCGGCTACTTCTTGTCCATATTGGGGGGCACGTTCCTAGGCGAGCTGCTGCTGGGGCGGTATAACCTGGCGGTGGAAGAGCATCACTGATACTCTCTGGGCCCGGTGGAGCAATGGCGTGTCTGGAGTTTGGAATTTTGGTACTGGATTGGGCTGGCCTTGGGGTGCATTCGGTGGGCGTCGTACGTCGGCAGCACGTATACATTGGTTGTGTCGCTCAAACTGGAATGAGTGACAAATGGCCGCTAGAACTAATTCCATCATTCATCATTCCTCCAACCTGTTCTTTATCTCTTGCTGTGTCCTACTCGTAACCTGCACACGACCACCGAAACGTATCCCATCCTGACCCGGAGCAACTTGCGGTACCGTAATACGTACCGTTTCCCGCCCCACCCTCCACTACCGACCCCAGCACAAAACAAGCCTTGTGGCGTCCCAGCCCAGCAGGGATACCCATCGTCACGTCCCGCGCACAGCCCTGCAGATTATCGCCGGGAAGCCGTGCACTGAAGGGGCACATTCCATTCCCGGCCTCGACCTTCCCCTCTAAGCCCTGCCGCCCTAACATTCATGAAAATCCTCCCACGATCCGGGTCAGTGCGACTCGCCTATGCGCGGGCCGCGAGGTTAGTGTACACGGTAGGGCAAGCGTGAAGGTGGGATTTTTGGAGGGGGAGGGGGAGGTGGATGTGCTGTTTGCGGCAAGCGGCAAGCCACGCCGCGCCACGCTAGGCTAACCGCCATCCCACCTGCGGGTCTGAGTCGTGGTGGCGCTTTTTTTGGCGCGGGTCGACATGCGGAGCGTGGTGGGGTAATGTGCTCAATCTTGCGCAGTTGGCGGGGTGTGAGATTTTGGCGGAGCGGGAGTTTTGGAGATGGGCTGATTTGGAAACCGAAGGGGCGATGGGAGGTTTTGAAGGAAGGGATGATGGATAGTTTGGGAGGGGAGGAGACCGGCGAAGTTAAATAATGTTGGGTAGGTAGAACTATGGTTTGGACGATGTGATGGGACCAGTAACTGTGGTTTACGTAGTAGACGGCGGAGAAATAGCACATCGGGTCGCCGATCGGCGTCACGGGAACATGACTTCAAACTCCACTTCAAACTCCGAAAGCGATGTCGCACCGAGCCCGATCCGCGGTGTCAAGTCAGCCGCATGAAGGTACAGCAGACAAACAGTGCCGTCGAGCCGGATCCTTGGGGGAAGTCAAGCTTTTGCCGCGCCTGCGCTCATTCCAGGGACGCCAGCCGCGAAGGGAATTTGGTGTCCTCTGGCGCAACGCGTTTGGCATTTGAGAAGGCGCGAGGCGGGGGGGGGCGGGGCTTAAAAGTAGCTGCGTTCCGGTACTTTAACTGTGCTTTCTACCTTTGGTTCGGGCTTCGCAATTGACTGCTCTTGACGTGTGCATCCCCTCTTGCAGTCGATATTTCCATTGTTCTCTGGCTACGCCTCCACTTCTCCATCCACGGCCCACATCCAAGACCGTCTCCTCGCCCTGACGAGTTTCTCTGCTCGCACTCCCATATAAATCAACTCCCCTCCCATCTTTTTCAACACCAGAAGCACACCCCCGCCCATCTTTCTCAGCGCCAGAAAATCACCCCCCAATTCAGTCTTATCCCCAACCGCCAAAATGCGGTTCACAGCCTTCCTCCTCCCAACTCTTACCCTCGCCCACTTCCATCTCGTCTGGCCCCCAGCCCGTGGCTTCGATGAAGACAAGATCGTCGCCTACCCCTGCGGCGGCTTCGACAGTCCCAGCTCCACCCGCACGCCCTTCCCGCTCACCAACGCCCCCATCCAGCTCAACATGGAGCACACAGCCGTGAAGGGCAAAGTCCTGCTGGCAACCGGAAACTCGCCTACCGGGGACGACTTCACGACCGTCCTCCGTCAACAATTCCAAGAAAACGGCCCTGACAACTTCTGCATCGGCGGCGTTAACGTCCCATCCAGCGTTAAGGCAGGGGACAACGGCACCATCCTGGTGCTCACGAATGGCGATCCGAGTGGTGGGCTGTACCAGGTTTGTCTCCTCCCCCCCCTATATCAAGTTCTTGAGCAAGCACTAACGAACCTTGCCAGTGCGCCGACGTGACCTTCACTGACGCCCCCCTCTCCACATCCGACTACACCGACCACTGCAAGAACAGCACCGGCGTGACGGCTACCCTCTTCAGCGGGGCCCAGGCCGACGCCAGCCCGAATGGGACTACCACGTCGGGCGGTAAGACGTCCTCGGCCGCCAGCTCGGCGGCGAGCACGGCTGCGGCCGCGAAGCCGAGTTCGGGTGCCGGTCGGGTAGGTGCCTGGGCGGTGGGCGTGCTTGGTGCGGCGGGCATGGTTGCGGTTGTCATTTGAGCGAACGACGAGCGAGGGGCGTGATGGGGTGCGGTTTGTACTGTATGCTCAAGGTCGTGACGTTCGTTTTAAAACGAAGGTGTGTGCGAATGTTGTCTCGGCGCAACTTCTTGATGCCGGGATTTGTGCTGAGAGGCTGTAAGTAGTTAGCGACTCCTGATACGACGATCGATGAGGGGGAATGTTGAAGGCCGAGGTTTCATGTTTCTCCAAAAACTGCATGTGCCTGCTTCCTCAAAGACCGAGTGCACCTGCCTCCTCAAAGACGGAATGTACCTACCTCCTCAAAGACCGATCGTACCTGCCTCCTCAATGACCGATCGTACCTGCCTCCTTGAGCAGCATATCTAAGCCCCTCTCGATTCAGGAAGTCTCGATAGTCTAGACCCCGCCAAGTGCTCTGCCCTGGGGCCAGCCTTGCATTTCCATCGCTCGGGCCTGCGTGAGGCCCGGCACATGCACGCCCTACAGGACCAAGGAGCAGGGAGCGTGGGGCCGGCGTCAGAATGGGTTTTATGCGCGTGTGTCATGCGTGTGAGGGTCCGTGGGTTTGGGTATGGGTTAGGGTCATGCTGCAGGTTAATAAAGCACGTGGCTGGCTTGACCTTTTGTCTTTGCTGGAGGGGTAAAGAGAAGGAAGGGCGTGGTGGTAGGTAGATGTTATGGTAGATAGGTGTGATGGTAGGTAGGTTGAGGGTGGATGGGGTGGGATGGGGTGGAGGGGAGATGCGAAGGGACGGGGAGGGAAGATGAGGGAAGGAAGATGGAAGTAAGGAAGATCAAAGGAGGGAAGATGGAAGAAAGGAAAGAAGATGGGAAGACGGGAAGCCGGCGGGAAGAGATTGGGGAAGGTGAAGGGGAGATGGATGGGTTTTTATAGGGAAGAGCGGGACAGCAATGCGTAGGGACGGGAAGGGCCCCGTATACCGCCTGCCCCGTGCGGCCCGATCGGCCCGTCGTCGCCACGGCGGCAGTGGCAGAGGGGGAGAGGAGATGGAGATGGAGAAGGAGAAGGAGGGGAGGAGGGGGGAGGAGAAAGATAGGATTGGAAGAAGGTAGAGGCAGTTGCGCCTGCTCCCGTGAGAAAGCTCGAACAAGGCACTGAGGCTTACCCGTACAGGCG
Organism: Trichodelitschia bisporula; assembly: GCA_010356995.1. Lineage (NCBI taxonomy): Eukaryota > Fungi > Ascomycota > Dothideomycetes > Phaeotrichales > Phaeotrichaceae > Trichodelitschia > Trichodelitschia bisporula. The sequence continues at coordinate 1,700,692 of ML996688.1, read as the reverse complement.
CGCCCGAATGGAATCAGGAGAGACGGGCCGGGTGGGGGGTTGAGAGTAAGAACGGTATGAGATGTCATTATGTTTACGATGTGTGGACCACGACTGACTTTCGTAGCAGGAATCGCCGTTGGATGTACTGTATCGCAGGATGGACCCAAGCATTTTGTATAGCAGATGCTTTCCATCACTCCCGACACCTTCTACTCGACCGAGAATTTGACGGGTAGCAGCTCCTCCTAGCCGCTATGACAGGAACGGAAGTGGAAATATTACGCACTGTTTTCGATACTATCTACCGCTCTGGGTTCCTATGCCGTACGTGGTATACCAGTTGTCGTCGTCACCACGAGGTGTACCTACTGTAGCCGCTACTCTTGTTCCCGGAGCCGTAGGTGTTCGACGAGTACTAGGGCTGGTGGAAAGTCATGTCGACCTCCCTCCCCACCCCACCCCTACTGTAGTCTCTGCATACGTTGCGTATGCTCAGCGGAAGCCTGGGGTGGGGGGGCGGCTACTTCACTTTCTCGATTAGCCCCTGGAGTAGTCGTCATCGTCACCGCGGGTGTTGTAGCCCTAGCCGCTGGCCTCTTGCTCTTTGGTCTTGTTTCCGGACTACCTTACGCAACCTTCTCCCCCAGACTGGCCGTTCGTATAGCACAAGCAAAGGAAGCATTCGCGATGGCATCTGCCGTAGATCGCTCCGGACTGTGGTTAAGGGCGGACCACTTGTATCAGTCGGGACTGGGATGAGGATGGACCACCTCACATTGACCCTGAGGCTTCGTAACTTGAGACTCTACGGAATGTCGGCGAAAAAGTGATGGCGCCCTCCCTCCCTGCTTTTGCAAAGTCAAACGGACTATTCACTGGGGGGGGGGGGGTTGCCACCACTTCTTTGCTCAGTCCAGGGTTGTTCTGGTGGCGATGCTGGGCTGGTCAGCGGCGTTGCGGTCCGGTCCGGGCTTCGGAGTCTGGTTCACATCGTGACCCTGACTAAAGTTCTACCCGTACACATCACCCGTACTTCAGTTAAGCCCCCCCCGGATGCTATCTCCTCAATATCGATCGTGGTGTTGTTTACTACAGTCCGATCTCATGTGCGATGTCATTATGCTCGAAAAAGCGGCTCCCCTTAGGTTTGGAAGGCTCACTCGGTCCCATACGGCTGCCCATCGGCGCTTCCATAATCACTTTGACCACGGCAATAGTACGCTCACGGTGATACTAATTAGGACATCGACAACTTCGGCAAGATGGCAAGCAAAGTCCGTCACAGGGCATACGCAAGTTGGCTGTTGTTTCCCCTTCTCCAAGCATCTGGCATCAGCGCCACGTCACCACAACCTCAGCAGTTCCCCGCGAGATGAAGCATCGATACAGAGCTTCTCTCGTTCGAAGACGAGCATATCGCGGTCGACGACAATGCTGTTCTCAACGACTTCGAGCGCAGTGCCATTGGGGCCATCGCCCACTCCGCCGAGCCGTGCGGTCAGCCCTTTGCTGCGACGCCGTAGCAACCGCACTCCTTCGCCGAGCCGCAATCAGCAACGTGGGCATGACGCCGAGCAATTTGACCGTTTGGATCTCCCGACTTCCGCCTTTCCAGTGCAGCAGTCATAGGTTCTCTCTATCAGACCGCCTTTACCGGACAAGCTGGCTTTCAGGGTCACTAAGCTACGCAAACGTAACCAGACAATGCGGTCTCCCCCATTTGATCTGTTCGACTACTTGGCTGACCTTGATAGCGAGGGCAAGAGCTCGCAAGCTCGCAGCCATCGGTACTAGACCTTGACCGTTTTGCCCTTTAAAATCGTAAGGGACGCTCTGCATCTCTCTCCTCGCAACTCAGATCTACGTCCTCACCACCACCACACATTCCATCTCCTTCAGACACACTTCGCTCCCAACAATCTTCATCAACATTCATTCCTGTTCTCTCTGGCACATTTCGCCTTGAAGAAGATTCCCACCATTGCTAGCACAGAAAACATAACCGACAAGCGACAATCCAAAGTCTAGAGCAAAGATGGGGATGTTCCGATCTCCATATGCAGTCATCGTGGCCCGGGAGAAGAAGCGCCCTTATAAGACTCTCAAATGTCTTTCTGCGATGCTTTCTCCCAAGCTTCGTGTGGAGCTAGCAAAGCAAGGGAGAACACCCGATGGGCTCAATGTGACGACGCACGAGCAGTTCAAAGCCATGTACGTCTCCACCATCAAGCAATATCCCTTTCAGGCTACACTGCATCTTCCGTCATAGCAGCGCCATTGCTCACATCCTCACCTAGCGCACCAAAGCTTTTCCAGAACGGGCGTCTTGATGAGGTGAACGTCGTCGCACGCTTTCGCTGGGCTTTTCATGGCGGTCCCGACGGTGTCTGGCCGGGTTTAGACCCGGACACGGAGACCACCCGCTACATTGTAGCGAACCCGAAAGATGCCACGAAATACACTGTTACGCCCTGGCATTATCCAGTCAGTGTCGAGGTTCCAGCGCCTACCTTACACCCGGGGGGTAAATACGAGGGCACCTTCCCACCAGATGCCTTCGAAGATACTGAGGATGGGGATCATCAGACCGTCTCAGAGGTTTCCACCCCGGAAGGCCTGGAGCAGTCCCTTGCCGGCCCAGAAAGCCCAAAGCCAGTTCCCGCGGCGACAAGGAAGAATTTTCCACTGCGCAGCCTGTCAAAGTACCCTACGCCTACGCGTGCTGAGGTGATTGCCAAAGTGCGTCGCTTCGCGCGCCGGCGCCCTCCCCGGCCCCGCCTGCACCGCTCGGTTGTGAATTTCCAGGCAGTAAGTATCCCATCCAGCAGTTCTCATGCCTGCTAACACCTCGCAAGTGCCTGAGCGGGATGCCTCCTAAACACTTACATGGCACCTTTAAAGAGTTTCATGAGTACATGCAGGAACCAGTTTCGTCGGCGATGGCCGACGAGTACTCGGGAGACCGGCCCGCGATCTTCGAGGAGCGTGTCAATAGCGAGGAGTTCGAAGCGAACTGGCAGGCTCTCACGGGCATAAAGTACGGTTATATCGAGGATTTGGTTGATTAGCTGGCTGCTTTGTCTACCGTCGCCGCTACTGCGGCACTCCATCTCGGCCACTGCTTCGATGCACACTGACTACGTGTCTGGATCTTTTTGCACCTTTTCCTCGGTTCGCATGCACACCACCGATTCTTTCAACGACATATTCAAGTACAACAAGCGCCAGGCAACCGTGGTTCTTACAATGTCGCTGTGGTATGGCTCTTGCTTTTGCTAAGCAAGTCAGGACACAGGCTGGACTCTGGATAAGGATACGTGTTTCCTTTCCGTTCTCCATCTTGGACAGCTGTGCTCACATGTGGTTTAGTTTCTCTCTGTGCTTTCATGTCCTTCATTTCTCTTGCATTACACCAACTAATGTAATCGACAACTAATAGAATTCACCTTCCATCTGTACTTTTATGTATTCTAGCTCCAAAAAGCCCTTTCTTTGAAGACTCCACAGTGAAAGTGCCTTCTATTCCACCTAAAGTGCCGTGCGCTCCGCTCCTTCCATGGCCCCAACAACTCGTGGACAAGGCTGAAGTCGCAAACTGCAGAAAAAGGAAATGAGCCACACAATCCCCCTCCTCACCCACGACCGACAGGTTCGCAACGCCAGTACATCCACAACGAGTGATGGGAAACCCTCAAACTCGGTTTAAGGCTAGATTTACCAGCCAGAACCAAGCTTAGCAGGTTCATAAAGTTTCTTCGCCTTAGCCCGACCTTCTCTCTGTTCCTCCGCCATCACGTAGCCCATCTCTTTCTTTCCACCGCAGCCCCCCGTCCACCGCCAAGCCGGGTCCTCCCGCCCCGCCAGCAGCCACAAGTGGCGCAAAATTTCCAACCCCAACCGCGCTCACCACCTCACCACCACACCTCATCACCACCATTACAAACCACAATGCCCTCCCTCGCCCCCCTCGGCAAGCGCAAACGGCCCACTGAGGCACCCAAATCAGCTCCGGCAACCAAACCTGCTCCGGGAACGAAGGCAGCTGAGCCCGAAAGCGACGGAGACAGTGACCTCCAAGCCATCTTCAAGCGCGCGTTCGAAGCCAAGTTCGCGCCGCTGCCCTTCGCTCCCGCTGCGGACGAGGGGAACCACGAGTCCGCGGAGGAGGAGGACGAGGATGAAGACGAGTGGACGGGCTTTGACTCCGAGTCCGAGTCCGAGTCCGAGTCCGTGCCCGCGCCCGTGGTCGTCGTGCATAGCACGCCCTCGCGCGCCCTGGAGATAGACAAGTCGGAGTTAAAAGCCTTCCTCGTATGTCACCCTGCAGTCTAATGAGATGCCCGCTCACAGCGCAGTCCTCCAAACCGCCCACCGCCGCAAAACCCACCCCCTTCCCCTCTTCAGGGCCCAAGCCCACCCCCGCAGAAGACGAAGACTCCGCCGCGAACCTAAAAAACGATGTTGCCCTCCAACGCCTCCTCTCCGAATCTCACCTCCTCTCCGCAGACCGCACCTCAGGTGCCCTCGATCCCACCGGCAAAAACCGGCACAAAGCGCTCGATCTCCGCCTCCAAGCACTAGGCGCGAAAGGCAGCTTGTTTAAACAAGAAAAGATGCCGATGGCGCATCGGAAAGGTATAGTGCGCAAGGGGGCTGAGAGGGAAACGAAGAGACGGAAGGAGGCGAAGGAGGCGGGGATTGTGCTTGAGGTTGCGCAGAAAGCGAAGGGGAAGAGTGTGGGGAGGAGGGAGCGGGCGGTGGATGCGCCGGCGGTTGGCAGGTTTAGGGGGGGGACGTTGGTGCTTAATAGCAGGGATGTGGCGAGTATTGAGGGACCGAAGTTTAAATCTAAAGGGAAGGGGAAGAGGAGGAGGTGAAGCATGTTTGGAAGCGATTTTGGCATATATGGCTATGTGCCTACTATGGCAGTTGATGTACTCCAGCTTTTTTGTGCCATGAACCCCAGGATATCGTTAATCTGCCAAATATGCCAGAGAAAAACACAGCTCAATCCACCGCAGGAGCCGGCGGCCCACCAACTTGCCTCGAGGGCTTCTTCGCCCCGCCACCACCCCCTCCACCCATCAAAAACTGGCCCATCATATCCATAAGCGGATTGCTCTGCGTCGGCTGCTTAATGCCAAAGTACATCTCGCCAATCTGCGTCAGTGCCTCATCCCACTCGCCCACCTCCCTCAAATGACTCGCATAATGACTCTTCAACATCCGGAACAAATCCGAGCTCCCCCGCTGCAGCGCCAGCAACAACAGCCCCAGGAAATTAAGCAGCGGTAAGCTAGGATACACCCGCAGATCCGAGCTCTGGCTGCTAACCTCCTGCACCGCGAGCCCGGGATTCGCCTGCTGGAGGCGGCTGGTGAACAGCAGGAGGGCCTTGTTCGCAGCTCGAACATTTCCGGTAAGCAGATAGGGCAGGACGGCGCGCGCGGCGAAGATGGGTGCAGTGTGCGAGTCGTTTTCCGTGTACCACTCGTACTCGAGGCGCGCGAGGACTTCGGGCGAGTCCTTGGTGCCGAGCACGAGGTGGCGCTCAGCGTCGTAGGCCTCGTCCTCTGGGGCCTGTTAGCGCCATATAGAGCCCGGTGGTGCGACTTGCCTTCCGCGTACAGCGTCCCGGCTACGTGGTGCAGCTCCGGATCTCCCGCGGGATACTCGCCGTACTTGGACGACCATCTGTCCCGTCAGCCAGGTCGCATAGGTTGCAACCTCCACTCACGCAATCATCTCGCTAATCACGCGCTTGCGCGTTGGTTCCCGCTTCGGAAACGCGCGCAGCAGGGAGAGCAGGCGCGCCTTATGCGCGGCATCGGGCTTGGCCTCCGCCTTCGCGTACACATCGAGGAGGAAAAGCGCGAGGTCGCCGCCGCTGCCGCCCTGTCCCGCTTTCAATAGCCCTTGTGCGCCGGAGGAGAGAATGTCGATTGCGGAGGCGAAGTCGGACTGTTTGACGTAGCGGGAGGCGATGACGCGGAGCTGTTGGTGCGCTTCATAGAACTGGCCTTCTTCGATTCTGTTGCGCCGGTTAACTGGGCAATGGGAGGGTTAGGGAAGCGTACTTTTGCTGCTGGCGCGCGATGGTCTTTTCGATTCGGGACATGGCGATGGGTGGCTGGGCTGTGGACTGTGGTGATGCTGCCTGGGTTAGGGTTGACGTCGGTGATCGAGTGAAGATGCAGCTCAGGCTTGGCACTGCCCCGCTCTGGGATGGGCACGGACGGCGGGGCTTGGTGTCACGAAGATCGGGATGGGAGCACAACACCAAAAGGGTTTTCGCATCATGAACATCTCACTTTCTTTACAATAGAAGTTTCTTAGTATGGTTGCGCGCCTTTCATGACATCCTCTTGAGCTACACGTAACCTTGATGGTCCACACCATGAACCATCCAGACGGAGCTTCATCACTTCTGCTACCGCGAAGGAGGAGCTACAATAAGGGTTCATGGCACACCGTCTGGCTCAGGGAACTTGCGTTTAGCTTTCCAATCCATCCCAACATGTCTTCACTAATTTACCACTCTTCTTCGTTCGTTAGCGTGCCGCATAATCAGCCCTCGGATCTCTCATCACGAAGTCGACGGAAGAGGCGTCCGCTTCCACACTCGACCTTTACGGAAACGGCCACATACTATGAGCGACTACCCACTATGTCCTGATCATAAGTGAATTGCCACTCCGGTAGCGAACTAGCGGCACGGCCCGTTAGCATCGGTCCAAGCGGTCACACAAGCATTGAACTCCGGTCTATCAAGGGCAGTATCGAATATCAAGTCGTACAACCGCCGCTACTGGGGCCCAAGTAATCCTCTAGAGCCTTTGACGCCAAAACCCGCGATGTCTTGAGTCTTTTCTGGAACACCTCTCCAATGGCGCGAACCAAATACCTGCTTCGGACACCGTGGACCTGCTAAGGGACCAGTGGATGGGACCGATGGTTCCAAGAGCAGCTTTCCACCTTGTCCGATGTCATAGGATACCCTTTCCAGTCAGACCATCCGGAGAAGGACGTGCGTTTCGATACCGTCACTACGATTTAGGACCCAGTTGAAGGTAGAAGCGCCAGTCGGAACGATATCACCGATCATCCGGGCGGCGTAGCGGCATCTCCAGGAAGCTTGTCTGCGACGGGATGACAACGTCTGTGATATCAAGGTATCGCTGATCCACGGTTCGGCGATGACACTGTCTCCGGGCCTGCCCAAGCAACGAGGATGGAGTGCTCAGAGACGTAATTTCTCTTCAAAGTCCGGTTCCGGTTCAATCGGTCCCAGCAGACATGTTAGCTTTGCTCTGGTGATAACTAAGACTAAATCCCGATGACGTGGCCAAATCCCTTCTTTGCAAGAGAAGTTTCCCGGTAGGGCTCTGGGTCCTATGTCTGGAATACGCGGCGTCTTCGTATATAAACGCCTTTCCCGACAGTTTTGACAAAAACCGCCATACCGAGTTTCACATCGAAGCTGCGATTTGAGCCTCCTTCACCCGTTGCTTGCTTGTCTGCAGAGAGTCATCAGCGTAAAGTCAATCAACGAGCCCATAACGCCATCATGCTTACCGCACTTTAATCCGCCGAATTTGGCCCGTTCAATTCATCTCTTAACCAAATGGATCGCGGCATGGACCATGGTGTACAGCGCGGCTGGATGCACTACATCCTCGCAGAAGTATACGTCGCAATCATGTACTTCTTCATCGGTAAGATAATGCCTTAGCTGCTTCATCCGTGTCTCAAGCTCGAGTCTCTTGCTCTCTTCCGCGCCCGTCTTCTCCCCCCTGCATTTTGTTCCGACCCTCCTCGACCGTCTTTCTGCTTTCTTCTTACACTCCTTTGGGCACTGGCTAACTTCGTTAGCGACAGCACTGCGTCGGGTCGCACACACTACCTTAGGCCCCCTGAACATTGGCTTGCTACTCCATTGGATCTTGTCGCGCCGCGACATCGCCTTGGAGACGATCGACTCAAAAACCGAAGGGGTAAGCAAACTCGGCTGCTTAAAACCCAGATTGACATGCTAACGAAGCACAGAACGCCGAATAGTCTGAAGAATTGAACCCTGGCAAAGAACAAGAACGATAGGAACAAGCAGGAGACCTGAAATTCGAGCGTGGCCGGATGGCCCGGCGTTAGCGGTTTGGAAAGAGGCATCAGTTTAAGCCTCCGGGTATGCGTTATTATTGGATTTAGATGCTTTACTCAGTCAATGGTGTTCTGATTTACGGTCTTTTTACACCGGTAGTAACAGTAAAATGTTTAATACTTTATGGGCCGCATATTTGCCCTCAGTCCTTCCCCCTGTACAATAGTGACAAAGGATGAAGCGCTAGAGGAGCACATTCTCGAACACTTTGCCCTCCACCACCCTGTAAGTTTCCAGTCCTTCGGTGATGATATATGGGAGCAATGCGAGAGTCTGATTGGACTGACAAATTGCCTCACCCAAGCCGTACCCTGATCGGGCAAGGAAAGGCCACTGGCTCGGCCCGGTGCTAACGTGCGAGCTGCATGCGCTCATGGCTTGGGCTTTTATCATGTTGAGGGTTATGACGCCCTCTCTAATGCGGTACCGAGTTGGCTACATTGAGCATATATTCATATTCCGACACCGGCGATGAGGCCGTCGGGCAAGTAGAGCAGTCGTCTGCGGTGAGATAAAGCGGTAGCATCAGCACATGCGCTTGCTGTCAATGAGGGCTTCCCATCTATTTGACATCTTTGGCTTCACTGGACCTTCTTATCCCTTCGAGCATTGAGCCTCTTCAATATGAGCAAGACATGGTGGACCGCCTTCACCGCCGCCTTCAACGAGCCAAGTAAGTCCCGTCTCTCCCCGACCACATGCTCTAACACTCGCAGAACACATCCTCATCAACTGGACTCTCAACCCTGCTCAAGGAAGCCGGCCCTTCACAACTCTCTCCCTCTCACTCTCCCCGACCTCTTCCCCATCCCACGAACCTAATCTCAAAAAAGCGGTACCCTCCTCCTCTCCCCAAACTCCTCAGACCCAATCCCCACCCCACCACCCCTAGAATCCCTCCTCTTCGACAGCGCCCTCGCCTCCTCCCCCTCAACCCCTAGCACTGCCGTCCTCATTCTCCCCCTAACTCGCGGTTGGACCATCCGGTGCGACATCGTTGAGCGGCGTCTCAAAGGCTGTCACTTGGCTTCTCAGACCTTCGGTTTCGTGGAACCGCTGCAGTGCCTCCCCGGCCTCCCGCACATCCACGGCGTAGTCGTCACGCCCACCCTCCCCGCCCTCCTCACCAACACCCTCGGCGCCGCCATCCTCGCCCCTGACACCAGCCTCTCAGCTCTAGACGCAGAACTCACCGCACGTCTCCCCCTCCCCCTCCTCTGCCCCACGCCTCTCGGCCGCAAATGCCTAGCCTGGATCGAATCCCGCTCCTCCGCCTTAGCCTCAATCGGCATATACGCCGCCGCCGCCGCCCTCGGAATTTCCCTCATTGTACTCAACAACCCGGGGCATTGGCTTGAGCCAGACGACGGCCCCTACGCTGATATGCGCGAGCCTTTCGTTCCCGTGGATATTGAGGCGGATGATGGGTTTGTGGATAGGGCTGTGGGTGCGATAAGGGGATATCCGGAGAAGGTGGATGGGGTTATGGCGGTTAGTGATTCGAGGGTTGAGGGTGTTGCGCAGGTTGCGGGGGTGGGGGGTGAGGTGCGAGGATCCGGAGGCTTATAGAGTGGCGGGGGATAAAGGCCTCACGCGTTACAGCGAGGGTGGAGGCGCGGTAAGCATACGCGGGGTGTATGAACTGCTTGGAGTGCTGGAGAAGATGCAGTTCCCGGCCGTGGGCAAGCCCGCCGTAGGCTGGGGGAGCGAGTGCGTGACCAAAGTCAGGGATGAAGCCGAGTTACGCGCCGCCGTCGAGAAAGCGAGTACCTGGCACCGGGGAAATATCGATGTTCTCATCGAGCTCTTTGTGACGGGACCGGAGGTTGCCGCTAACCTTGTGATGTTGGATGGGGAGGTTCTGTTCGCGAAGGCGGCGGATGATTTCCCGTCCCCTGGGGATGGGGAGGCGGCGGGGTTTCAGAAGATGGCGAATCTACTGCCCCCGCGGCTTGCCGGAGGGGGAGGTAGCGCTGGTGAAGGAGAGGTTTGCGGAGAGTATTTGCTGGATGGGGTTGAGGAGTGGAACGTTTTATGCTGAGGGACGGATTAGGGGGTCGCGGATGGAGTATGGGAAAACGGTGGAGGGGAGGGTGGATATGGTCCCGATTGGTGATGGGAATGGGGGGGGAGGGAGGGGAGCCGAGTGTATGGCTTCATGAGGTTAAGGCGCGTCCGCCCGGGTACTTCGAGAGCGTAGCCACGGCGCTGACGTACGGCGTCGATTACTACGCTTTGCAGGTGCTCCTCTTGATTGGGGATGAGGCGCGGTACCGCGCGCTGGCGCAGCCGTCCCTGACGGAACCGCAATGACATCTTGTGCTGATGATACTGCCGAGGAGAGGGCGGGGGTTATGCAGACGGAGGATGCGGGCGCGGAGTTGTTGAAGAAGGATGAGGTGTTGAGGGAGGCGATGGTAGATTATCGGACTGTGCTTAAGAGGAGTAGTAGGTTTAAGGGACCTGGGGCCTGCAGTTGAGCTATTTGGCTTATTTTTTGCTGGTGAGTAGGCGGAGTAGGGAGGAGGTGTTTGGGCTGGCGGAGAGGGTCAGGAGAGAGTTTCGGTATGAGTTGGTGGAGTAGTAATGTCTGGATGGCCTTGCAGGTATTTTGCCTCTCCTTCGGCTTCAATTCATTTCTTCGTTCACATATATTGAAAGACGAAGAGGCATAATTTGAGATCCGCTTCCATTTATCCATGGCCTTCATGCAATATATATCATCAAAACCATCACCCACTCCTCCTCCGAGCCCGCCGCCGTTTTCGCAGGCTACTGGGCCCTCTTTCCTCCAGGGCTTTCACTCCTTCCTTCTCTCTCAAATACCTACAAACAGCCTCCCCCCACAAATCCGCATCCTCATACCGCTTCATCTCCGGCACACTCCCCGTCCCCAACCGCTCTATGGCATCCGCCAGCGCCGGTCCGCTCCCCTCCTTACGCACCTCCGCCAGCGGATACAAGAACGTCTTATACGAGAAGACGACCACCCCTGACTGGGGCAAGCGATAGAAGAGCTGAATCTCAGTCCCCAGATGCGCCTTGCCTGCCATCAGCCTTCCCCTCTCCCACCACTAGTTTCAGACTCACCTCGCTCGCGTCCACATTCACTCCCTCACTGTCCCATTGCTCATGGTTATGCACCTGATTTTCACCCTCCTCTTCCCTCAACCGGCCATTTTCTGTCACCGCCCACTATCCTCATCAGCCCCTCTCCTTCAAAATTACACTGGGAAGCCTACATTACACCGCCCCCACACCTCCCCCGCCCGCAACCTTCCCACCCACCGCTCCACACTCCTGCCCAGATCTGCATTCCACCCCGGAACCTTAGCATGCAAATCCGTAAGGTTGGCGCCTAGGAGCCCGGTCTGCGTAAACCCGGTGCCGTAGGCCACGATGTAGGCCCCCAGGGTGTATCCGGAGGGGCCGGAGAGAAGAAACAAGAAGTCCTCATCCACCAAGGCGCCGAGGGCAAATAGAGGGTCTTTGGGGATGAGGGAGTGGGTGGGGGTGAGGGAGTGGGAGCGGGGTGCTGTGGCGGTCAAAAGGTGGGTGGGCGTAAGTTTGAAGAGGTTTGGACAGCGAGTGGGCAGGTAAGACTGGGTTAGGTACGTATACAGCTCTGTGACAGCGGGAAGCGCAGCGGATAGGGCGCCCATGGCGTGTGGCGTAGAGGAGAGGATTGAGATGCGGGAGGCGATGCGAGAGGGGAAGGTTGTGTCTAGACTGATCAGGAAGGCCGGTGAGTGTGGGAACACGCTCGTGGCGTGATGGTAGATTGACTTGAATGGCCGGACGTTTGGAGGAGGCGGGAGGGAGGCAAGCGGCGGTGGAGGCGGGAAGAGAGTTGCAAGCGTGCGGCGTTGTTGTGCCCAGCGATACACGTAGTTGCGGAGGGGCCCAAAAAGGAGTGCGAGGCTGAGCACGAGGCAGATGGCAAGGACGGGGAAAGAGGAGAGAATCGATGCTGGGAAGCGAATGAAGGCGGTGAAACCGTCCATGGTGTGGAGTTGGACACGGGTAAGTTCGAGTGTTTGTTTGAGATGTTGTATCTAAAGATGTGATTAACGAGGCCACATGCCAAAGGGGGAACCAAAAAAAATGTGAATGAAAAGACCCAGAGCCATAATGGCCGCGGGGCCCGTAGGCATTAATACAAACAAGAGCTGTATGCCTCCTTCCAACATCATAACGCAGTTTCCAGTAACCGGTGTTCACCAACCCATACTGCCTACCGAGTCCCGATAGTCACTTTCTAGCATACAAGGAGCTGTTGCCATCTATACATGATGTTAGGAATGCTTGCCATAATATATCCCTCGCCAATCTTGCTGGCCCAGAAGCCCGCCATCCCCATTATTCCAGAAGTTGCATGACAACCTTCCGCTCAACCCGCCCAAACTGTCCGGGCCGGTACGACAAGCTTCTGCAACAAGAGCAAGCCACATTACTCTTTCCCATATATTTCCTTGGACCACCTGCAACGATGAGCACGTCTGCCGCGACATCGGCGCCCCGCTACCCCGCAAAACAAAGTCATTTGAGCCCCTTGGCGCCCGTCGGGCCGGTCCGCAGCCTCATCCTTCCCGCACGGCACGCGCCGATCCACCAGGACCGTGCTTGTATGACATATTTTACATGCGCAAATGCGATCATGTCTCCTTGTCCCTTGCCTTTTGAATTGTCCTAGACCGTTGCTTCGCACATGAGTGGATTTGGCTGCGCGCGCCGATCGCGCGAGACCGTTTGAGGGAAAAATTCAACGTTGGACGAAGGATGACGTCAAGGCGGGTGTTCATCAACTGACAATTCCGCCTTCCATGAAGGGCCTCAAGGAGGGTGTGTGCCCAGACCGATACTCCAGCATCTTCTTCTTTACAGCGAGCCGCATGACCTCAGCCGGTCCTTTGTCGTACTTTGCAACCCCAGACTCCCCCAAAGTATGAAGATATCACGGTTGTGGAATTCCAGCAGAGAATGACGAAGGCCTTGTATTAGGCGCAAAGAAGCGCTGGGGTGGATGAAACTGCTTGCTAGTTATCATTCTCAAGTTATCCAAAAGCTCTTATCTCTCTGCTGTGCCGCAAAATTCTCTCAAAAAGCCGGTGATGCCCAGGCGCGTCGCGGTCGATGGCCCAAGGGGCCGCTTGACGTTGGCGGTTGTGGCTGATGGAGACAGTGACGGCCCGGCATGACTATCCTCCGAACGCACCTTTTTAAAAAAAGCTTTGTCTTGTCGTTGATCCAAAAGCAAAAGCATGAGCTTCGTCGTATGAGCGAGTGAGATCCCAGGAGCGCGTCTGAGATCTTAACTCAGTTATCGAGGAATAGGTGTTTTCTGGCGTATATATTGATGGAGCGCATCGACTTCCAGACAGTCCACGCCGAGAAATCCCTATTTCCCGATACGTAACGGCGTTGACATCTCGGACGCGCTCCTCGGACCTCATTCGTTTATATGACGAAGCTCATGCCTTGGAGCAGCGACGAGACCAAGTGCACCCCGTGGCATTCGGTCGATTCAACACCATCTCCAGGCCTCGAGCACATCCAAACTTTACCTTCATGTACCTTGTGCCCATAGGGGTGCTTTCCCTTTGGCACATAGGTGCTTCCATAGGCGACTTTTCGATTTCTCTGACTCCAAAGCTAGTTTCTGAGCCGGACGGGCATACCCAAGATCAAAGGCATTCCAGATATTCCAGGAGCCCTCCCACTCACCAGCCATGTGCTTCTTCTGGGAAAGGACCATGCCTCGGCGTGTCAAAGGCTACGGAGGAAGCACCAGTATCCCGTGTTCCAAGTCCGACTCGGCTCCACGTGACGCTGTTGCTCTCAGCTCGTACCAAGGGAGCCGCCGCATTCACGTCGGCAACGCGGCCAGTACCATCGATCGCCCGCGGTTGTACCACTTTCCATGATGTGATTTCCTCGACCCAGGGCTTTTCAGCAGAAACCAGTCCATGGGACGAGTCGTGTCGGCGGAAGCGGAAAGCGGCTTCAGCAACCCTGAACCGAGCGGCTGTGAAGAGCTATCGCGGCATGTTTGATTTGGAGTCGAATGTCTTGATCAGCCCCCTCTTCAACGGCGCCCAGGCCTCCGCAGAGGTTGGTCCGAAGCCATATATCCAACGGTACGCTCTCAACACTTTCCTCACACCGTGTTATGGAGTACCCATGGACGCCATCAACGACGGTCTGTTGCGCGAGATTCTCGAAGTTGGATAAGGGATTCTAGTCTCAAACCCTTTAGCCGAAAAGCAGAGCTTCGGACATCGCGGGAAGCTATTGATTGAGGATGGTGTACTCTCAAGGCAGGCGAAATATCACCATTGGAAGGAGCATCAAAAGACGAAGAGAGAGGAGCGAGATGGGAGCGGCGAAGCGGTACCACGATAGTCCATCGTGGCTTGCCATAGTTATCCTGTCGCTATCCAAAAATCATGATCAACTTTCACTTTGCAACTTCGTTGCTTCCGCTCGTGCTTAGGCTATGCTCCATTATGAAAGCTAGAATCGAACTTGCTAGGTGCTCATGAAGATAAGGTTCCGCTTGTATGAGATGGCAATTTGGGATTGAATTTTCTTCATTATGCATGACCTCGACATAGTGTCTGAAAAGCCATTCCAGTGAGTTCCAGTAAGAATTAGTTCTACAAGTCAAAAGTGAACATTGAAGTGGCCAGCGGACAGGTGGATATCCGCCGTAAACGCAGCTGAGGTCCCGAATCCTCCGTCCCGAACACCTCCCCGCACCTTCCCGTACCTCTCAACCATCTACGCACCTTCAAAACAGCAAAAAGGGCGTGCCCATTAATGAACAAGATAAAAACAGTGCGCCGGCCGAGAATCGAACTCGGACCTCAGCCTTGGGAAGGCTAAATTCTACCCTTAAACTACCGGCGCAGTTGGGCTTATTGATGGTGCACTTTCTGATATTTCCTTTGTTGCTGGAGCCAAGGCTTTCCCGGACCTCAATACGATTTTCCCCGGGCGACCGCCAGAAGCCACGTCCACTGGAAACACCAAGCTACAAAGGTCTACGTGGGTATTGAAGTTGATGTGGTGAGGAGAGAGTGACGGTTAGATTGAGCAGCCTTGCGTTCGCGCTGGGCAGTGCACTACGCATTAGAGGCAAATGTACAGCTCGATGATGCGATTCTCAAACCCTCATCGCAATGAGTGGCATTTTTCTACCAACACTTAAAGCACCGGGAACACGCTCTCTACCCACCCTTGCAGCATCAAGCATGATAAATCCATACCTACGAACCCGTTCCAACCCCAGCACCAGCTCCCGAAACGCACACTCAATTCCGCCGGACAAAAGCTCAGCACAGGAAAAAGAGACATACAAAGCGACCCAGAAATGCAAGCCATAATTTCCATCACACCAGTCCAGTCAAGCTCATCTTAAAACCAGAGGAAAAGTGGACCATGTACCTACTACCCGTCTACAACGCCTCCAAGTCTCACACCCTAAGCTCTCTACCCAACGGGCTCGGATTCCCACCTTCCCCGTCACCCTTCTTTCCACGACGGCCCAGCAGCGTTGCATTATCCAGGCTCAGCTCGAACTGCCCAGCCGCGCGGTTGCGCACCTGTTTCCGCGCCGCCTGCGCTACCTCGGGAGAGTGTTGACCGTAGCCCTGGGCACGACTGCTTCGCGGTGCCGCTGTAGTGCCACCTGGCTTCCGCGCCTGTGCCGCAGCGCTCAAGCTCGCGTTCCGCATCTGCCGCTCCACAGAACCGACATCCGCGTTGCGAGGCACCTTGGCTGGCGGACCTTCGTGCTCGCCGTGCGAGTACGGCGCCGACAGCGAGATGTTGTGTGATTCATCCTCGTCCATGTCCTCCTCATTCAAGGCGTTGAGGTTGTTCATACCCCGCCCGCCGAAACGCGTCCGCCGCTTCGCTTCCTCCTCCTGGCGATGCACAGCGTAGCCGACGTCAAACAGCTCGCGCAAGTTGACGGCGCCGGGTGAGCGGAAGTCCATGCGACGCGCCGGGCCGCCGCCAGGAGTGGCTTCCTCGAGGTACGAAAGCGGAGGGAAGTTCTTCTCCTGAGGTTGTTCTTGAGGGAGAGGGGTTGCCAGTGGAGGCGCATCGGCAGCAGGGTACGTCGGCTCTTGAGACTCCTTGATCCACGGGTGGTTCAAGAACTCTTTGATGCCGTAACGTTTCGCCGGGTCGACCGTGAGGAGATGGGAAACCAAGTCCTGCGCGGACTTGGAGATGTCGTCCCACCAGGGCGAGAGGAAGGTGTACTGGCCGCGGGCGACCTTTTCGGTGAGCGTCTGGATGCTCTCGTCGTAGAAGGGCGGGAAGCCGCAGAGAAGCGTGTACAGCACGCAACCCATGGCCCACATGTCGACGCTCTTAGAGTACCGCTCATCCTTGACGATTTCCGGTGCGGTATATCCAACCGTGCCGCAGGGAGTCATCGTCTGACTGTCCCAGATGACCTTGGACAGGCCAAAGTCGGCAATCTTGATGACGCCGATGCCACCAGCACCGACGCCCGGAATGAACTCGCCCTCGTCGGCCTTGTCTTCTTCATCAGTCGCCTTCGTTTTCCGATTCTTGGAAGGGATGAAGGGTGTCGGGTAGAAGAGAAGATTCTCAGGCTTGATGTCACTACCATGACGTCAGCAAACCCCTCACCATCATCACCGAGATACTCACCGATGGACGACGCCAGCTTCTTCGTGCAGATACTCGAGAGCTTTGGCCACCTGAACGATGACGTGACGCGCAAGGTTCTCGCTAAAGTAGGTAAGACGAACGATCTGATGGAACAGCTCTCCGCCGGGGCACAGTTCGAGAACAATGTAGTAGTACTGCCGAGCTTCGGAGAACTCGACGAGCTTGACGATGTTGGGGTGGTCCAGGTTTCGCATAATTTGGACCTCCTTGAGGATGTTGGCACGCTGGGACTGACGTCAGCACCTACTCTCAAGTCTCTACAAACACGCTCAAAAGGTTCATGAAGGAAGTCGGAGTGGGAGTCGCACCTCCACGGTTTTGGGCGCTTTTTTGAAGTCCGGATGTAAAACGTCATCGCCCTAGACCGTTCCCACAACGTTGGCCAGGTTCGATGAAGAAAAGAAAAGCAGGCAAATCACGAAAACTCGTAAAAAATCAACGCGGGAAGGGAATTTGACACGAACCTGGCTTGAGTTCATCTCAAACTTTCTAACCACCTTGATGGCAACCTCGCCGTATTCCCCAGTCGTGTCACGGGCACGATAGACGTTACTGAAGGCACCGTCGCCCATCTTCTCCTGCAATACATAGCGATCGAGACCGGGATATTTGGGCAGCTTGCCCTTGCTCTCGCGCTCCTCCGCCACGATGCGTTCCAGGACCGAGGGATCGATGTCCTTCGATTTCGCAGCCTTAGCCGTAGCCTCTTTGGCTGCGTCCCGCTTGCGGGCATCGTCAACAGCGCGCGCAGCTACGTCGTTAGCGCGAGCAGCCACGCCGCGGTTGTCGACAGCAGCAGCGGAGAAATCTCCATGGGGGGGATTTGGTGGAGGCGGGTTGACATCGGGAATGTTGGGATCGGTGTGAGCGTGAACGTGACGGTGTGTCCGCTCGGCATGGACGTTTGAGGTTGCTGGTTCGGCTCCGCGAGCTTGCCTGCCGTGGCGGATCAGGTTTTTGAAGGTCTGTAGGGTGTCCATGATGGTGAGCAGAGTGTGGAGGGAGGAGTGTGGGGGGAAGAAGGTTTGTAAGAAAGTGGGGTTGATCGGGGGAAGGGAGGCTTTGTCTGCAGGATGAAGATGTAGTAGCTTGGGGGAGGGTGTGTGAAGGGTGAGGTAGGGGCTTGGGGGGGGGGGGGGGGGGGGGGGGGGGGGGGGGGGGGGGGGGGGGGGGGGGGGGGGGGGGGGTGATGTGTGATGTCTGAGGGGTGAGTGGTGGGGGGGGGGAGGAAGGAAGGAAGTAGTGACGAAAAGGGAGTAGCAAAGAAGTAGGCTCAAGGGCAAATGACGAATGATGAATAGCTTGGAGAGAGTCCGACGTAATTTGGGACGGGTGAAAGAGGGCAGGTACGAATGAGAGAAGAGGGTACTGTGACGCCTCTTTCCCTTTTGTTGAGCGGCTGCTGCTGCTTCTTCTCTTTTGCCGTTTAGGGTTTCGCGACTTGGTTTTGTGAGGGGAAGTGCTTGGTGGATTTGATGAATGCCCAGAGGTCAGGATGAGGGGGAAGGAGGGAAGGGGAGGGCAGAGAATACATCAACAAAGCCCAAAGACCGATGACGTCGCGAGATGGAGGGGTGGTTGGGTGCCTTAGTAATCAGGGTCATCTGCATGCCAAACCCTCAATCTGTGGAGAGGATGAAGCCAAGATTTTGAAGCCGTTGCAGACCTGTGGAGTGCCCTTTTCCGCTGCTTTGCTTAAAGAGGTGGGTCAAGAGTTGTCAAAAGAACGTCAGCGAGAGCCTGACAAAAGCAAAAGGCTGGCTCATTGACGTTCTGTTGACTCTTGACCCTCTCGTTTCCCTGGCAAGCAAAACAGCGGGAAAATACGCAACAGCAGCCAAAAACAGCAGCCAAAAACAGCAGCATCCATCATTGGGCTCAACCACGTCAGGGTCCCGAATTACGGACGGGCATGCCTCGACCCGACGGAGCCCACTCCCCCAGCGCGGGGCAAGGAGGAGGGGCAATGAACGACATGAGCCGAAGTAGAAAAAAAAACTTGGAAGAAGCCCCATCCAAACGCACCTCAATCATTGAGTTACCCGTCATGACGGCGATTTCGCTTCCTCGTGCCCGTGCGTTAACGCCTTGTGCTGCTCCTGCGTCGGTTGGGAAGCTCTCAGGTTGGTTCGGGTATTTCCCTCGTCTCGTGCGAGATGGGAAAGCTGTGTGCGCGGCTCTAGCCGTTCGCCTTCTGGGGCTGAATTGCTGAGAAGCTTTGCCTGAACCGTACGTAGACTGCGGGGAGGCGTACGCTTGGCTGATGAGGGACGCGGTGTCGATCTCGACTGGGGGGGCGCAAGGACGGCTACGGGATGATGATGATGTAGGATTTTCGCACTTTCGCACAGAGTGACGACCGGCGAACGCAAAGTTGTAGGTCGGAGGAGGTAACCTAATGAATAGAACAAAGTATGGAACCAGACCCGCGGCTAGCACACTCAAAAGTGTTCAAGTGCGCGTAAGATCAAGGCAGGAGTTGGATTAAAAGCGGGAGAGACGGAGGCCCAGACTTAGGCTCAGCGGGGTCAACGGCGTGGTAAATATTCCAGCCAGAAGCACCTGGCCGCTTGTTTCCACCTCACTTTGCTTCCAAGGTCAGCTTCGCACAAGAAGAGCTTTTGCTCCAAAAGCTGCTACTGCTCGCTGGGCCTCATTATTCCATCAGCCGGCAGCTCGCGGAAAGTGCTGGCGGGCGGATTATGCAGCCCGCCCCGCAGTCATACCTGCATCGCTTAACCCACCCACCTATCTTTAGCGGGATAGTAGTAGAAGCAGTCTTCAATCTCTCCAACTGAACAAAATAATGCCATGATTACCTAGACAAGGGTCACCGCAAATTTGGGCGAGTGTGCTTCACACTTGGGCCGAAGACTCCGAGGTGGCGCTTCGCACTCGGCCTCAGCAGCGGGTAATCCGCAACGAAAAAGTTGGACAAGCCCGCGACGGGAACTGGGCCGGCGCAGAGGCATTGGCCGCCAGCCGTGGCACAACATGCGATCGGAAAAAGGGGGTGATCGTCAATTGCTGCCCTTTTTGTTATGTTTCAGCCTTGTGCTCCCTTGAAGCCGTTTGTTTGGTGTTGAGATTTCCATGACGGCTTCCCTGAGCGGCGAGAGAGACGTAATAGTTGAGCATTACGTCACCGGTGATGCGTGCGGGGCTGGTGCCTGAGTTTTGAGTTGCGAGCCACCTCAGGCGTTTTTGGGGGCGTAAATGAGGCGTTTGCGGCGGTGGCTTTCGTTCCTTGCATGCAGGGTCGATAATGACGCTGACAAGGAGCCAGCTCCGGACATCTAGTTCTAGCCCTCGCTCAAGGTCCACCGACGACATGCATGGCGTCATGTATACAGTATCAAAGTACAACAAACGCACGTGCAACGTGCAATATGCTCTCACTCTCCAGATATATCCCTTAAATGCGAGATGCCGTTCAACGCCGCCTCTCCTCCGCTGAGGCACACCCGCATACCGGACATGTGGACCGGCGGACCTGGCATCCTCTCCGTCTGCCAGCACCCGCAGCGGATCCACCCGCCTCATCTCGCTATGTACAACAACACTTCAGCATCAGAGCGACAGCTGTCCAGAGCAAAAGCAACCCTTATATGTAAGCCGTAGATCATGACATAGAGCCCTTCCTACGCTCATCCCGCCCACCAAACCCACAGTCCACATCCCTAACCCACCCAATGCCCTCCCACTTCGATTTCCTCCCCCTAACATCCGCGACCCGCGAGACCCTCGACTCCTTCCTCACCTACATCTCCGGCCCCCACGACTGGCGCGCCTCCTGTCCCATCGAAGAATGCGTCAGTCCTGATCTAATCAAGCGCGGGACGCCCCTTCTCTCAGCCTTATCCGCCGAGCTAGGTGGCCATGTGAGCATCCTCTGGCTTGTCCCTAAGCTACTATTTTAGACATGCAGTCTGACTACCCAGCCCTTCACCCTCCTCGGCGTAGTCCGCCTCCCCGTTGTGCTAGAGGATCTAGTCGTGTGCAACCTAGAACGACCGCAGGTGCTCATCTGTGCACAGGTCGAAGACACAGGCTACGAGCCCGAGCTCGTATTTGGGGAACGCAGGGTGGTGTTCGAGGAGGGAATTGCGGTGTATTGTGAGGCGGGGTGGCCGGTGCGGTTGAGTGGGAAGGTTAAGATGGTTTGTGTGCAGTGATGTGGGTTGGGATAACAGTTACCGTATGTACAGATATCCCGAAGCTTCAGGCATTGAGCCGCTCAAAACATTATCCGTCTATCATACCTTGCCGTCCAGTATGAGCTTGTACTCCTTCCGCTTCTTGCCCTGTCCCTTCGCCAGCCGTACTTTCAGGTGCCCGATCCACTTAGCGAGGTATTGGAACAAGAATGTCTCCCCCAGGTAACTAATCATGAACCCGGCAACTCCAACGACAAGAATGAATGCCTTGAAACCGGCATCCATGTATGTCAGCTCCATGAGGTTGTACAGCCAGGCCGCTGGGCCGACAAGTAGATAAGTCGAGAGCAGGAGCGCAGTCACCATCGTGACCACGAACGGCACTAAACTGGTTAGCAACGTCTATCCAACAAACAACCGTCAACTTACTATTCCGGCTCATCGGCTGCCTAAACGGCGGCCCTACACTCAGGATAATCGCAGCAAATATGTACTGATAACAGCTCAGCAAAAACAGCGTCGTGTTCTGCGAGTTCTTCGAGTTAGAATGCTTCCGATCCAGCACAGGCGGTTGGTACCACGGCTGCTTCTGCACCGCCTCAAACCCAATCAACTGCAGCAAGATCGCAAGCAAAATCTGCCCGATCAGCGGCGTCAGCACCTTGCGGCTCACTAGACTCGCCGTCGGGCGCTTCTGCGAAAGCACAGGATACGGCCCGGACCAGCCCATGAAGATAGCAATCGGCAAAATGAGCAGCAGGTCAATGTACAAGAACTGGAAGTCGCCCAGGTTCGACGCCGACGCATACAAGAAGCTGACGGACGTGAACTGGATCGCCGAGTACAGGCTCATGTACTTGAAGCAGCTGAAGCTGGTCACCAGCGACGCGCGGCCCTCGCGAATAACCTCCGGCACGCACGAAATGTCGAAGACGCGGCTCGTAAAGGGCGCCGCGACCGAGGCCTCTGCCTCCGACAGTGAGATGCCCACATCCGCTGCCTTGAGCGCACCGCAGTCATTCGCCCCGTCGCCGCAGAACCCGCAGCAGTAGTCGATGCTCTGCAGCTTCTCCACCAACTCGTGCTTCTCATCCGGCGACATGCGCGCAAAAACCTGTCCGCGGACCAGCATCTCGCGCATCACTTGCTCGGGTGCGAAGTCGATAATCCAGCGGAATACATCACCACTCACAGCTAGGGTGTAGTTCCGTAGATTCATAATATCGTAAGGGAGCGAGGCGTCGCTACCCGGTGGCGCAGGCTGCGGCTTCAGCGTGTTTTCGTCGAGCTCGAAGGAGGCGTTGTCGACGCTTTGCCAGACGAGTTTTGACAACGCGGAGCGCGAGTTGCCCTCGACAAAGTGCGGCGCGAAGCAGTGCGCGTTCGGGTCGACCAGGTTACACTCCCGGGCAACACTGATGGCGGTCAGGATGTTATCGCCGGTGCACATCACGGTCCGGATATTTGCCCGGCCAAGCTCGCTTATGATTTCTGCGGTGCAGGGCTTGAGCTTGTTCTCGAAGATGATGAAACCGCTGAAGTGCAGGTCTGACTCGACGTCCTCGCGGCTCATCTTCTGGGCCTTGATCCAGTTGAGCCTGGGCATCGACTTTGTCGCGCAGCCGATGACGCGGTATCCGCGCTGGGTGTAGTAGCCTAGTAACTCATCATACTGAGGCGGGAAACTCTCGGGAAGGCAGATCTCCTTCATGCACTCCGGAGCCCCTTTGACGTAGATCTCTGCGCCTTGGGATCCGTACTGCCGGACAATGACGCTGGCTCGCCGCAGCTGCGAGATAAACTCGAAGGACCTTAAAATGCCGAGTTCAACGGGATCCTTGCTGCCGTCGATATCGAAATGCATTCCAGGTGGAGGCCGGGCCACAGATGGCGAGAGCTTGGTAGCGCCGTCTTCATCCGAGCCGCCGCGGTGCTGGCCCTCTTCAAAGGTCCATCCAGTGAACTCGAACATTTTCATGTCCAGCGGGTCACCGAGAAGCTCGCCATCGATACTCTTCAGCGTGTGGCAAGTAGCCATGGTGAACAACACTGCTTTATTTGCCTTAAAGTCTATGGTAGGATCGCGATCACGCGCTGTTTGAGGTGCAATGGCTCCGATGTCTGTTAATATGTCGGTGAACCGGTGCTTCTGAGCGACACGAACGCCGAGCACATCGAGTCCGTCTTCAGTAAGCGTGCCTGTCTTGTCGAAGCATACCACATCAAGCTTGCCGCCAACGTTGACTCGCTGTGGGCTGATGCAGAAGATCTTCTTGTTCTTGAGTCGCGAGAGCGCAAAGTTGGTACCAATGGTGAGCGTCGCGGGTAATGCTGGCGGTACAACGATGGTAATTAAGTCCAACGCCCGAACCACGATGAGATGCCACTGCAGTCCGAGACGGACAAAATTGATGAACGAGGCGATAAATCCCAGCGCAGCAAACATGCCCATGACTGAGATGTACCGGAAGGAGTCGCGGTAGAACTTGAAGCCCGAGGGTTTAGGGAAGAGCATGGAGCGAACAAGGGCGCCTTTCGTAGTGTTGAACCCAGTCCGGACAACCATGGCGATAGCGGCAGCCTCTTCATCATCGGAATCGTCATGCGGCCGACGAGCTCTGATAATCTTGGTGCCGCTAAAGAGAACATGTCTGGCAACGTCTGGGTGGATGGAGGCTCCTCCGAGACTGAGGAGCTGTAGAGCCTCATCTGATGCAGGCGATTTAGAGACGGGAACCGACTCGCCCGTGAGCATACTCTCGTTGACGATGCAGTCCCCAGAAAGAAGAAGGCTGTCGCAAGGGAAGAGCGAGAGACTCGGGTCGGTGACTTCATAGATATCGCCAGGAACCAGCTCGCTCGACTCGACGGTGTTCCAGAACCCATTACGGAGAACACGGACGTCGCACTCGAACTTCGAGACCTCGCGCAGCCGCCGCATGGTCTGCTTCGTTTCGATTAGGGTAGTCGTGATGCTGACCAACGAGATGACGAAAATGCAGCCGGCATAGTAATAATACTCGTCCACGGACCAGAGGACGAGACTGGCGATCTGGAAAACATAGAATGGGTGGAAGGCCTCGTCGACTAGCAGCTGGCTAGTAGACTTCTCCTCGATGTCGATGAGGTTCTTGCCAAAAACCCGTTCCCGGTAGTCCTTTTCTTCATTGTCGAGCCCCAAGCGCACAGCCTGAACATCGTTCCATGACGGGTCTTTCCAGCTGATCCCAAGAAGAAACTTGTCCTTGAGTGGGTGAAAGCAGAAGCGGATGTATCTGTAGTCGAGCGAGCGGAGCTGCCTGAGAATGGGGTCATCGTCTTCGTCGTACGTATGGTATCCCATCTTCTCCTCGCTGCCAAAGACGGAGGATAACGATCGGCCATACGACTGCTTCAGCACATCCTGTACCGACATCTCGCCCCACTGGTTTTCGACGACAACCCAGTCACAGTCTCGTAGAGGTGTAGCGCGGCCGACCAGGTTAACCCGCCATCGTGGGATCCACCGGAACAGCAGCCAGGCTAGGCCCACCGTACACACGCAGAGCGTGATGTATACCGCGAATCCAATGGATGACGTTTTGAAGCCGGCGACGACGATCGTGAGATCCTCGGTCAAGATGTATATCTTCTGGCTCAGTCTCCCTTCTCGCCTGTGCGCACGGCTGTGTGAGCTTGATGAAGTCGACATGCGCCGCAGGAGCAAGGGCTCCTCCGTATCGCGATGAGACGCATCCGAGAGCTTGCGGCTCAGCGACGGGCGGAGCGAAGGTCGGAGCGACGGTCGGATCGACGCCGAGTCTACCGTAGATCCGCGTATCGATCCGGCTTCCAAATCGTCCATCCCGTCTTCGATAGCCTCCTCTTCAAGCAAATCTTCTCCCCGTTGTTGCTCATTGTAGAAGGCGAAGCTGGCATTTGAGTCAGACCGGAGCCTGCGGTGTGCGAAGGACGAGACGCTGGTCGGAACGCTTTCAGCAAGTGGGCCAGAAAAGACCTAGAAAATCAGCCGCGCGTCGCCATGTGGAAGCCCTGGAAGCGAGTGTGTACCTCTTCCGTCGCCATCTCAACGTCAGTCATGAAGCTCGCCCTGCGGTTGTTAGCAGATGCTTTCACGAAAAAGCCTGCACGCACTCGCTCATATTCGAGCCACGCCTGTAGAACCGCTGTCTCCTCCCATAGTTGGATCCCCTCTCGGTCGCATAGCTACTACGACGACTCGAGGCGTCGAAGCCGTCGAATTCGTCGTTGTCCGCCATTGGAGGAGTAGCACTATCGCAAGCAAGTGGACGCGCACAAAGGATGTCAAGTCATGTCGCCCTAAACTACAAGGGAAAGAGTGAACCGAGAAGTGCCTCTATCGCAGAAGAATTAAGGCAGAAAATCCAGATCGGGGACTCGATGCGAAGTTCTCCGGAGCTCTGCCAAAGATACCGGCGCGAGGCGCCGCGGCCGGTGACCAGGGTCCGTTTCTTGATGCCATGGCTTGGCGGTTTTGGGATGCGCTTCCGCCGCTGGAATCAACAAAGTTCCAAGTCCCCGTTACAGGGCTTTCATTCCGCCAGTCTAGTTTTACCCTCTACACTGATGCTCAGACACATCGGTTCCTCGTTTTTGTTTGGGCAATATGTCAAGGACTGGAATGATTGACTGCGAACGCTGAGCCGTCGTCGCCGAGCCATCACCACTGAACCATCTACATCCGTACAGGGACGACGCATTGTCGCAATACTTCGGGAAATCACACGCACGTGGCACAAAATATAGAAAGCCGGAGATTCACAAGTACCATTGGGTAGACGAAGGATATCAACATGCGAACTACGTGATCTAGGAATCTCTTCCCGTTGCTGTGCAGAAAGCTGTTGATTCGTCCATTTAAGGTCTGCTTATGGTTGCTCCGCCCATTGAAAACATCCGGGACACCAGACCCATGAGCACAAAGAGTCTCGAAGAGTCTCTCATACAAGCCATGCAGCGCAACCTTCCTGGATTCCTCCCCTGTCTACACAACCACGACCGCACCATGACGACCACCCTACACGTTGGAGGGGTAGAGCATCACCCGGACCGCAGCACCGAACGACTTGGGAGGCAGGTTGTTGCGGAACTGAGCGCGAACGACGCCGGAGTTGCCATGTCTGCGTCTTATGTTAGCCATATGTTGTACTGTGGAAGCGGTGACAACATACGTCCGCGTGACCTTGCCCCAGATGCAGCGGATCTTGGTACCCCGAACCTCCTTGGACGCACGGTAAACGAACGCAACCTTCTTGCCCAGGTAGAAGCTGTGCACCATTAGCATCGCAACTCGACTGGACCTCGTAGCACTCACTTGGCGGCCTCGGTGGACTCGACGCCCTCAATCTGGATCAGGCTGGTGTTCGGGTTCGTGTTGCGCTTGGCCCGCTGGTAGGAGATGTGACGTCTGTTATGTTTCTTAGCCCAAGTTCGTCACCGCCGTGGGTATCGAAGTCGGTCGTGCATGGTGCGCAAGGTGCAGACACCGGGAGTTCGACGTTTCTCGATGGGATTCATGCGGCTTGGAAGGCATCTTGGAGTGGACATACCCTTTCACGTATACTATCGCCAAAGTTAGCCTATGGATTGCGAAGCGACGGGGAGCGCGAGCAACGCGAAATTGCACGCGCCCGCCAGAGGCGTGGGGGAATCAACTTACACCTGTGGCCGGCTCCTGAAGGCATTGTGAAAGTCGAATGGGGATCCGCCGGAATTCAACTGGGGGATGGGGTTGCTGTGGTTGTCGGTTGTCGTTAGTTGGCGATGGTTGCGGTGAATATTCGCAGAGGTGCAGTGGGTGCGCTCGGACGCTTGGCGCTCGGTTTGTGGGTGCTGCCTCAGGCGCAAGAACACGCAACCGGAGCCACTTAGCTTCCGCCCGGAATAACCATACCCCGGACAAGGGACTAGTATTTAGAGGCTCAGAAGTTTTGCTTCTCCTTCAAGCTCCTTCATATGGACTCTTCTGCAGCTCCCAGAGCCTCATCCATCGTGAGGATGGCTTCATCTTCACTAACCTGATGCTCCCGACAGTTATCCTTTCATTGTACTGACTCAACAGGTAAGACTTTCCCTTCTTTTCTTCCCTTTACCCTCTTGCCGAGATGATATAATTTGCGATTGATCTCGGTGACCGGGGACTCTCGCCGGAGTCCCTCAACGGCGCTGAAGCGATGATATTCAATTCTTACATATTCTGAGCATAATCATATCTTCCGAGTCAGCAGCGAATGCCTGTTCTCTGCTAACTTGCTCATAGGATTGTCCGTAGGAAGCAGCTTTATCAAGCTCCCGAGTCTGCAGCCCCACATGCGCTAGGTCAGTTCAATTTTTTTACACCCCGTCCAATGATTAAAACTCTAGCACTAGATAGTATTTGACCCACTGGGGATGATGCTTACACACACCAAGATCACTGAGGACATTCTCTCATTCATCATTGCTTTTTGCTCTGGCGGACATCAACTGATGGATTACAGATTCAGATCAATACCCGACTATGCTTCTTGCATATAGTCATCTAGTTAGCAATACCACTTTATCAAAGATGTCCCGATTGTCTCTGCTTCGTGTACCTATGATTTACATTCTCCGGCTGTCTACGCCTTTTTCCGCGCAAAATAATCCCAAGCAGGACTACCCTCCGGCTCCACCAACAACTTCGCCATCGATTGATACCACTCGTTCCATGGTCCCCTCAAAGCTCCAATCGCCGCCATAGCCTTGTCAGCCCACTGTCGTGCCTTCTCGGCATTTGCCACATACGCCCACTCCAACGCCACAAACACATACGCATCCGCCATAGCCCCATCCAGCCTCTCCGACTCATACAAGCTAACCAACAACTCCGCCGACGCGGTCGAAGCGTCGTTCCGTGACAAAATATCATCAAGGTGCCCCTCGAGCTTGCTGATGAGCGAGAGGCGCGCGTCGGACAGTTCCACGGCCCAGGGCGCTGCGTTGCACGCCGCGCAGTCGCATTGGAAGCCCCATTCCGCCTTCAACTTCTGGTGCCGCTCGGCGTGTGTGAGGGTGGGGATCAGGTCTGCGGGGTTAGAAGGGGTAGAATGCAGGGACGGGGAGCGTACATGAGACGGTGATTTCTTCGCCGGGCGCGATGGGTCGCACGGTGTGGATGTGCTGCGTCAGGCCCTGGGGATCGAAGTGGTATACGGCGTTTGGCCTGCAATCGTGGTTGAACCGCTACGGTCCGCATCAGCCTCGCCCTCCCGCATTGCCTAACCACTTACCGACGACTCCGGCATAACCGTCCACCACGACTCACTGCCACTCCCCACCTTCCCGTTAAACGCATTGGTATTGATCCGGTCATACAACGGATCGCCCCCAAACTGTCCATGCAGCTCCATAAACCGCCTCCTACTCTTATCCGGCAACCGTTCCACCGCCACGCGCAGCATCCCGAACAGCACATCCCACTCCACATGTTGCATCGCAGTGTCCTGAACGAGCAGCAGCGGCGTCTCGGCGTGCAGCTCTTCGTACTGCGATATCGCAGCCGTCGCTACATTTCCCAATCCTTTGTTTGGAATTGGCGTCGCGGTGTATTTCCCCGCCGCCGCGGGCCGGGCCACGGTCCATGGCTCAGGGTTGCGGAAGGCGGATGCGCTGGTTACTTGGGAGAGTGCTTCCCGGGAGCAGATTATGCTGAGGCCGCGGCCGGAGGCGAAGGGCGTGCGGGTGTAGACGCAGAATGTGGTGCGGGCGGAGGGGCTGTGGACGCAGTAGGGTTCGTGGGACCAGAGGGTGGGGAGGGAGCGGATTAGGGCTGAGGATATGTTGCTGGCGTCTTGAGGGGTGGATTCGAGGTCGACAGTGGGGGAGAGGAAGGGGGCGCAGGATCGTTGGAAGGCGGGAGGGATGAGGAAGGGGATTTGGCAGGTTGATGGGTCTGCATTGGGGGAGGTGGTGAAGGCGAGGATGGTGGGGAGAAGGGCGAGGAGGATGGGGGCATACATGGCTCAAGACCAGCTTGGAGGTGAAGTTTTGAAGAATTGAACTGCACACTCGAAGATCTCGACAACTAAACGACAGCTGTAGCTCTAGGGCAAGCGTAAGCGAGAGCGAGAGTGAAAGTCCTCAATATGGATGGCGATTCAACCTTCAAAAGGGAACGACAGAAGTTCAAACGCAGATCCCTCGAAACGCGGTCAAAATCAGTGGCTTCATATTCACAGCTATCCCTTGCTGTTTGTAAACACACGATACGCCCTTGAGACTCATCGCCGACAGCTCAGGCTCTTGGGTCGGGGATGTTTGAAAGCTACAATGGTGAGGTTCTAGCAGACAAGCTTTCTGGGGTATCAGATCACAAAGTGGCTGAGACGAGAAACGTCAAGAAACATGCCGACACAGTGCACACCGCGCTCCTCGTCTACTCCAATGGCAAGAGTCAATCGAGAAGTCATGCTAGCTGTCAAGGAAAGAGATGATTGCGGCATCTGTTGGCAATGGCGAAGAACGGCAAAGACAGATTGCAACAGCGGGGTCACGTTGGAGATAGACGCGCTCGCGACCGAGCAAACTCCCCTCCGAGCTCTCACCTCTCCGGGTCGCCAAGGCTGACCTACATGCAGGCCTAGATCTCGACATGCGACTCCACAATCGCAACAGCACCCCATCTTTGCTTTTGCTGAAATCACGCCAATGAACCGTAAATCGCGACTTCACACTCAACATCACCACCCTTCACGAACAACCCCATATTCCCCGGAATACACGGCTCTTCGGACGGATAGATCGGCACCATTCTCACGACCTGCCGGGGGCGAGAACTCACGAACTCACAATGCGAGGCTTGGTGCTGCAATGCTATATGCCCGTTGATCGTTCGTGATAGCCTTATTGGCTGCTTGATTTCCAATTCGGGGTGTATTCAGCGCCCCTGTATGATGCCATTGCTTGCCTGTCTGTTGCAACCCGGTATCTCGGATTCGATGTCGCAAGAAAGGCTGAAGCCTAGCCAGCAAAGCCATGTGTATAAAGCATCCATAGAAGCAGTATCAAATACAAAAGTATCAATCCCTCAATCCCATCCCAGCATAACCACCACAATGGCCACCGAAACCCAAACCATCCCCGTCGTCGCCGAGTCAAAGGAGACTCTCGCCGCAGAGCAGACCCAGACTCCCGCGACCCAGCACCGCGAGCCCCTCCAGCTCAAAGGCCTGCTCAACCAGTACAAATCCCACGACCTGACCCCCGTCATCGGCCGCGAGTACCCGACCATAAACCTCAAACAGCTACTCCGCGCCCCGAACTCAGACGACTTGATTCGTGATCTCGCCATCACCATCTCGCGCCGCGGCGTCGTCTTCTTCCGCAAGCAAGATGACCTCGACAACGACCTGCAAAAGGAACTTGCGCAGCGCCTCGGCCAGCTCAGGTATACTCCCATCCTCCTTATATAACCAGTCTACTCACTCCCCCCAGCGGCAAGCCCAAAACCTCCGGCCTGCACATCCACCCCATTGCCAACGCGGGCCGGCGCCTCGGCGGCAAAGACAACGAAATCAGCGTCATCAGCAGCGAAGGCATCAAAGAGTCCTACAGCAAGAGCAACCTAATCCAAATCAGTGACAAGCGGCAGAACGGCAAATCCGGCTGGCACAGCGACATCACCTTCGAGCCCATCCCCAGCGACTACGCCATCCTGCGTCTGACGCAACTGCCCAAGACCGGGGGCGACACTCTTTGGGCCTCGGGGTACGAGTTGTATGACCGCCTTTCCAAGCCTTATCAGAAGTTTTTTGAGAGTTTGACGGCGACGTATGCCCAGCCCGGGTTTGGGAAGGCGGCGCAGGAGAATGGGTATGAGCTTTATGCCGAGCAGCGCGGGGCGCCGGAGAATGTGGGGAGTGAGCTTAAGGCTACGCACCCTGTGATTCGGACGAATCCCGTTACGGGCTGGAAGTCAGTGTTCGCCGTGGGCTCGCACGTGCAGTCCATCGACGACCTGACCCCCGAGGTATGGAGTTTCTCTCCAGAGCATATTCCGTGACTGACATCCCGCAGGAAAGCAAAGCGGCGCTCGCCTGGTTCGTGCAGCTCATTGCCGACAACCACGATCTGCAAGTGCGCTTCCGGTGGGAGAACCCGAATGACCTGGCCATCTGGGACAACCGCAGCGTCTACCACACGGCCACCTGGGACTATCTCAACCTCGGCCCGCGCACCGGCCAGCGCGCCGTGAGCCTGGGCGAGCGGCCGTACTACGACCCGGCCAGCAAGTCGCGCCGTGAGGCTCTGGGCGGGCAGGAGGATGTGATCTGAGTGCTGGAACTAGAGCGAGACTTAGATAGCAATGGAAGTATGATGAATATGAAAACACGAGAGACTGCAGGTGCACCCGACTGTTGTTAGAGACCATCTGCGGGAGGTTGCCAACAGCTCCAACCTCCGGGGCGTGGCAGTGCGTGCTGGGCCTCGCCTCGCCGTAGGAGGAGGCACAGCCGAAGAGCATCAGGGTATGACGATGTGATGCAGAGGGATCGGAGGGTTAAGTCATAAACATAAGTGCTACAGTTGCATGATCAGCGTACAAGAACCCCACAGACGGAATCGATCGACGTCGAGAAACCCAGAGCACTTGCCTGATATCGTTCGGACCACGACCCTCCGCCAGGGCGTAAAGTCACTGCTTCCCTAGCCCCTGAACCTCTGCAGGATCGCAGCGATAACTCCCCTGCTCACGCCCCTACTCACCAAAGCAACCCAGGCAGGCGTTTACAAATCAACGTGGTATCAAAACTTGCATCCTGCTGTACCCTGAACCCCTACCGCACGTGTAGATCCGATCCCACCCACATACACCCATGCAGGGCTCGGGTCTAGACCACGCAGTCGCACATTTAGTGCCCGAAAGCAAATAGATGACCAGCCGTCCCTAGGCTGAGGAATGAGATCCTTCAGTTGGGATCCTGAGATGCTGAGTCAACTTCGCCTCACCACCCAGCCCCCCAACAGATCCAACCCGGTCAAAATCTGCCCCCTTCTAGCCCTCCTATCTCGAAACTCAAAAGTACGACGAGTTAGTAGTTGCCAAACAACCAATCACGCTTGCAAAGATAGATGCAACTACCGATAAGTATTTCCGCAATATCAGAGCTATCCGCCTGATCCTCCAAGGAATGCTCCCATTACACGTACATCCGCTCCTCTAACGCCGTGCCCAATGCCTGTCCCAACCGAAAACACGATCCCGGAATGCGCCGTACATGATGCTGATGATAAAAGTCTGAGCCTAAAGAGCGCCGTCCGCCGTATCTATCACCGCAACCCCGTGATAAAGCGAGTAATTGGACCGATGCGTCGCCGCGTCTCAGCCGGGGGTTCTGTTGTTGAGCCCGACGGCATTGTTGAAGCTTCCGGCGTATCGGGAGGATTGCTTTCTGTCCGCGAGGCCTCTCCGCTGTCTGTCGTAACGATCACTTCAGGCTTAGCCTCGTCGCTCGCCTTGGGCCGTCCCAGCTCCGGATCCATGTGTGCCTCGTCTTCCTCCTTCAGGTAGCGCTTCTGCTTCAGCCACATGGAGAACAGGATGCGGCTGCCATGTAACTGGGCGAGGGTGAAGATGAAGTGCAGTATCGGCGTGACAATCTTGAAGGAGAGCTCCCAGCGGGACCAGCTTTGACCGAACAAGACCATGATCATGATTGTCTCTGCCACTGACCCCATGACTGTGATGGCACATGTGCTGAAGAAGAGGTAGCAAAGGAAGGCGTGGTTTCGAGGATGTATGCGGTACAATATAAAGGCGAGATTGAGCCAGCCTTCAGCAAGGACATCAAAGGCACCTAGCAGCTGGTTAGATGCCGCATAAGAAGAAAGCCGGAAGTGGAAACTTACCCCATACAAGACACAGGACGAACTCAATCGTGGCATCGCGCTCGTGCTCCAAGTCCAGACTGAGCACCACCGCGCTCTGTGCGATGATGACGGCGCCGACGTGATGCATCACCGCAACTGGCGAGAGAGTCTTGCGGTAAAAAAGCTCGAAGACGTACATCGCGACAAACAGTTGAGTGAGAACTATGAGCAGGTCACCCATTGTCGGGTGTGCATGCTTCCCCATCGGCGACGTGAAATCCGAGTACCCGAAGACGACATTGACGAACGGCTTCGCGCCAGCGATGAGTAGCACGATCTTCACTCCACCAGCAATGTGGTGATTCATGAAGCCGCGCTTCAGCGGGTCATCCATGTCCCTCCATTTTCGCCCATAGAACCGCGGAAATATGAAGCCCTCAAGAATGTAGAACCGAATGAAGAACAGTATTACCATCCATATCGTGATTATTAGGCCGGAGTACGCGGTGAGATTCGAGATCTGCTGGTTGGGTATGACGGCAATGTGAGGCCTTCGGTGGTGGCCGTTACTCGTGCGGTTTTTTAAGCGCAACTCGTCCATGGTTCCGGTGGGGTTGGTTTGAGGAGCTGAGCTGTACTGCGAGGCACGACGCTGGGGTGTAGAGGATTCGATGAGGTCAGTTTTTTTGGCGGTGGG
The DNA here is from genome assembly GCA_010356995.1 of Trichodelitschia bisporula. Classification (NCBI taxonomy): domain Eukaryota; kingdom Fungi; phylum Ascomycota; class Dothideomycetes; order Phaeotrichales; family Phaeotrichaceae; genus Trichodelitschia; species Trichodelitschia bisporula. Next base: position 1,667,139 of record ML996688.1, on the reverse strand, counting down.
TTTAGGCTCCAACAGTGCTCATTCTTTGCACTTTCCGGACGGAATGGAAGCAAAGGATAGGAGATTCGGAGCTCTGGTGCAATGAACCGGTTCGAGTACGAGATCGCACCGAGATATGAGATGGGCAAAGGTTCCGGCGGGGGGGGACGAGGGAGGTCGAAGCCGCCGCTTTGTGGGATTCGAATTCTGAAGGAAGCGTGGTAGTGACCTTGTTTATCAAAGGGAGTGCAGAAGTGAACAAACGAGTCAAAGAATTGCTGCGGGGGGGGCCAATGCGTGGAGGAAGTAACGGGCCTCGAATTAGGAAGGCACCCCAGGTGAGGTTGCCAAGTGAATGCTGAGAATCGAAGATGGCGGAAGGGGGGAGGGAAGAACCCAAGCTTAAAGGTCCAGACCGGAGCTGGCGTGCTCTAGCGTTTGGGTGCAGAATCCAAGTTGATGCGGAATATATTATGGTGCCCTCGTTCCTCGATCCTGCCGCAGATCGGGGGGGTGAAACGAACTGAGGAGAGTTTTGTTAGGGCTTAGTAGCAAATGGCGGAGGAGAGGCCGGTGAGGGCAAGGAGGAGAGAGAATCGGAACGTGAAGGGGCTGGATGGTGGTACGATGCGCACAGGCTGGTGGCAATGAAAGCTTTATACGTAGCTTCTCTCCTTGTGTGGGGTCGCTCTCTGTCTTTCTTCGCCTCTCTCTCTCCATCAAAACACCTTTCTTCAATCAATCCAAAGGTTGCTATTCACAGGCCGGAAGGTAATTGGGGTTGTGAGCAAGGTTGGCCTCCTTGCCCCCAAGTTTGACACAGGGCACTACATCATCGTCGTGTGAGTGGCATGGAAACAATGAGGATTCGGCCCCAAACAACCAGAAGGATGCAGACCAAAATGAACAAAGTAGGCGCAGCAGGCGCGGCCAACAACGTTGGGAGTGCATGCGCCCCTGCGCCGGAAGGGCCAGCCTACGGCCACACAGACATGAGCTTGACCACTCTCCTGCACATCAATTTATGTATTATTGGATTCCCGCTTCCTGTTATGTTTAGCTCTCGTTGATTGGGAGGCTGTCAGTCTATTTCATGTTCGTTTGGGGGCGCTAAACATTCACCGCATGGGTTTCCCGGGCAGAAGTCCCACTCCCGATATTCGTCAAGCAAGCCCTCGAGCCGGTCAAGGGCATCTTCGCCGCAGGTGCTCTTCAGCTAAACGCAGCTTACTGCTCGGCTTATGCTCCATATGGGTCGGCAGAGTAAGCGGGGACAAATCCGGGGCTTGATTTGAGTCCACGGGAATGAAGAGCATAGCGCAATACCACCTCGACAAAGGGGTGTAAGAGCGGGTGCGAGAGCAAAGGAATGCGTCGTTCGGGCGTGACTCGCCGTATCTAACTCGAAGGATGCCGCGGCCGCGGAGAGACTCGTTGTTGGGTTATTGGAAAAGCGGAAGGGGGCACGTCCAGCGGACGATTTTCGCCTCAGATAGGCATCTCCGCGGCCATCATCGCTATAGCCACGGATCATCATGCGATAAGCAACCACAACAATGGCAATATCCCCACGCTCAAGCAAGCGGGGTAAGAGTTGATGTCAGAACAAACTCCCAAGCCGTCCCGTCAGCTCATCCAGGCAGACTGTGGAGATGCCAAGCTGGCGCTCCTTGGCCTTTGAGCTTGACCGCGGGCGATCGGCACTGGCGTTTCTCGCGTTCCCCCTTTGGGCCAAAACGGTGGTGGGTTCGGCCGCATCGAGATGCGGGAGTGTCGTCACTGTCAATACACCACCAGCCGCACCGTGAGACCGCGCAAGCGGCCGCGAAGCGACGCGCCCCAACCCGGCCCTCCACTACATCTTGTGCACATTCTGCCTCCCAACACGCGACCCTCTCCGCCCTTCTCTCCGCCCGTCAGTCCCCTCAACGGCATCATCCTCCGAGCCGCCGGCCTGCGCCTGCGCGGCCGCGCGGCTGACCCGTCGTGCAGCATTACCGAACCGTCCCGGGTGTCTCACGCTGCACCGCAGCGCCAGACTGCGCGTTTTTTAGTCCGTCGTCGTAATTGACGAGCACGAAGCACAGAGGCCTTTGTTTGTTAGTCTCGTCCCCGTCCTCAACCGTCTTTGCCGCCGCTTTCTGTCCCACATCTCGCGGGAACTTTAGCCTTTCCTTACCGTTGCCACGCTTGTGTGCGTTGCGTCCGATGCGTGCGATCCACCTTCGTATCCTGTACAAGTCACATGGCACTTCTTTGCCGGCTCCATCGCCACCTATATACCGGAGTAATTATACCCTCGCCGCCATCTACAGGCTCACCCCGGGACGGGCATTCACGAGCTCTAAGGTTGTTTCAAACTGATTTCGCATTGTGAGGAGAGACTCAAGTCATCCCCCAGAGCAGCTAAATCTACATAGGCCATATAGCCCACATCGCGGAGGAGATAGAAGTACTCCATCAGAGCTCCGCCAAATCTCGGCCCGTATTCCAAGTCCAAACTCCTATCCTTCGGACTTTCCGTCCGTCCGGATGCCTCGAAAATGCTTTGATCAGTCATCCGCCCCTCCCAATACGCCTTGTTAACATGCATTCATGTACAAATAAGAAGCAGTGTGGTCACAAAAGCCCGCCCACACAATCTTACAATGGACTCTCCGCTCGAACCGAAGCTTGCGAATCCTTTCGCTGGGGAAAGAAGTAGGCCACGCCTCCAAAGGCACTGATGAAGAGACAGATGGACACAAAGAGAATCAAAACTTTGTAAGAGTCGGCGGGGTTTGTGCTGCCCTTGATGATTTCCAGCTTGAGCAAGCCGGCACTGAGCGGGCCTGAAGAAACACTGCCAAGGCCGCGCTGGAATGCCAGAAGCCCGTAGAGCCACAAGCTTGTCGTCGGCTCGTCGCTCAAAAGGCTGATAAATCGGGGCCAGAGCACACTGAATCCCCCGGCGAGCAGACCGAACAGCAAGCTGAAGATAACCATGTGTTCGAACCGACTCGCTAAATACCACAGCACACCCGCCAAGATGGCAGGGAAAAGCGTCGTAACCATGAGAAGAGTTACGACATTGACCCAGTCAGAAGCCCAACCCACTAGGACTTGTCCGGCCACTTGGGAGCCATTCAAAAAGCAAAGTAGCAAGGCGCCTTGCGAGGGGGTGAGCGCTAGAGCTTGTGCAAATGCTGCGGATGATTAGACACTGGCCAGTAACCAATAGGTACAACTCACATGGCAGATATATCCCAGGAAGATAGAAAGCTAACCCCTGGAATAAATTGGCAAACGAGAAGGCCCAGAACAGCGGATTTTTTATCGTTTCCCAGTCCAAAGGGGTGCTCGGCTGTGGGTCCCTCTCCGTTATCCTTCCGGCGCAGAGTGGCAAAATTGGCCCGACAAGAGCCAAAATGGCGACCGCGTAGGCGCGAAGCGTGTTGGCAAAGCCGAAGCGATGCAGCAAGACTTGGATCAGATAAGGGAGGCCCACGCCGCTGATCCCGGCAGCAGCAAATATGACGCCGTATGCAAGTCCGCGCCTCTTGACCCACCACTCATTCAACATGCTCAACAAGGAGTAGTAGAGCACAAGGAAGCCAAGACCGTAGGCGACGCCTTGCGTAACGACGAGATGCCAGGGCTTTGTTGCAAAACTGGCGGCGAGGAGACTACCAGCACAGGTTAACCAGCCGGCCCATATCATCTGGCGACGATAGTTGTGCCATCTTCCCATCAATGGAGTGATGAAAGGCGCGCCCAAAAATGGTATTCCCTGCAATTCGTTAGTTTTCCTCTAACTGGTAACTTGTTCTAGCGCGAATGGAACACCGCATGCTTCCCGCGAGTGGAAGGCTACCTACCGTTGCCAGGGTCCCAATCACCGGGATGGATCTGTCGTCCCGGAACTGTGGTAGATCGCGGTAATGTGCAGCAAATATTCCGAACGACAGCGGGAACCCTGAAGGCGTGAGACTGTCAGCGATGGAAGAGCTTCAAGAGTTTTTTGCAACGATAGGGAAAAGACGAGGGGCGGTCGCCAGCATACTGCAACAGGACGCATGGCTGCAGATTGCAACCCAAGGGAGGGTGATGCAAACTATGAACAGAAAGGCATAAAAATATCAAGAATGACTGGGATGGAAATGGGGAGTTGGGAATAATAGGAATTGCTTCTCTTACCCCACATGACAGCCTCGATGACAAAAGCGCCAAGCATGAACAGCCAGGCTCGCGCCCCGCCATCGATTGGCGGGCCTGGCGAGACCTTCCCTGCGATTGTGGCTGTGGTTGAGTTGAGGCGCGAGTCCCGGATCACCCAAGATCCATCATCGTCGCCGTAGAAGATGGCTCGAGAGTCGATAGTTGCCGCTTTCTCCGAAGAGGGAGGCATCCGCGCGTAGCTGGATCGCTTCGGCCGAGAGGGGAGAATGTCGAGTTCGTGTGCCTGCCGTTCTCCCAGATTCATCCTGAGTTTGGAGGGGTACCTCGTCCCCTTATACTCCGTAACGCTTCCACCGTTTCAGGCGGTACGCTCAACGCACCAGACTGCAGAAGAAGCCGGGGAACTACTGACAGGTGTCACACACCCTTTGCAAGAACCAGTGAAACCAAGGCCATAAACGGAGTACTCTAGCTGCAAAGCGACCAACGCCGCATCCTTCGGAAACGAAAGGCACAAGTACAATGTTTGGGCGGAGTGTCCGAGCAGGTGGCCGTCTGATAGTGTTGGTTCCTCTTGGATCTTTGTCGCGATGGAGTATCGGTAGTGTTGTAAGTTCCTATCCTGATGCTGACTGACTGATGTTGGTTTGGCTGGCGATGTTGGTTCTGTTGGTATTTTACGAGGGGGACCGTTGCTGTTGGAGTTGATGCTGGCGGTGCAAGTGCGGGACTTCGGCAGCGGGCACCTTGCTGTAGCAAACGGAACTGGGGGCAATGACCGGCCACGGGTAGTGAATTGCGTACAACACGGACGGAATGGTGAGGACAATGCACATCAACGGAGGACGTGCTTTTCACAGGGCAAACGGCCGAGATGGGTGGGCTCTGCAAAGCTGAAGGCAGCAGGCTGAAAGGAGGAGGGTGAGGATGTGAGGATGTGAGTGTCCAACATCACCACCACTTCCCTTCCATCCCCCATCTCATCCACAGACGGCTCGGGGGGTTCATTCCGAGGTGGCCTAACGGTCCAGATGGCGCTTCCCCCCTTCACCATTCTTGCCGATCAAGATGGGAATTGAGGCAAGTGCAATTCACAAAATTCCCTTCTCAAAGCGGGTCCGAGCTGCGGAAGTCGGAAAGGTACCCCCTACCCGCCCTCAAAAGAAAATCCTTGGCCTTCGGCCCTTCCTTGACTCGCTAGTCAACCTCTCGGCTGAGTCTCCTGTATTGCGCTTTCCTCACACCCTCATGTCCAGACTCGCTGACACTTGCCTCAGCCAACATGGGTGTCGTCGTCGCCCTGTCTGCAGTCATCGGCTACATACGCAATCCCAATCGACCTCTCCGATCTCTGCAATCCACAAAGTTCCTATTACTCTACGCGCACCGTTGCTGTGGCCAACCCGACCTAAGTTAAGCCTTCGCGTCTTCAGCCTCCGTCTGACCGCCGATCTTTTACTCTGTTTGTCTGCAAGTGGCCGGCTTGAGGCGGTATGCATCCTTTTCTTCTCTCCTATTATCTGCACCAACATCCGTTTGATCTCACCATCATGGCTGTTGTTCAGCCGGTCAAAATAATGAACCGGTGCAAAGCCTAGTAAGACTCTTATGCCGAAATCCTTCGATGTAACAACCGGTGTTCAAGCGTGGTGACCCCTCATACCCTTTGTCGTCGTCCAAGTTGGTCCCAAGTTGGTCACCTTGACCTTCCATGAGTCCCCACTTCTTGCATATGCACTCCCGTCCGTCCCCCTCTCTTAGCACCCTTGCAATAGCGGCAATGGAAGTACGGCTAGAGCAGCCACTTTCAAAAATATTGTGTTGATATGATATTGAGCATTGCTCGACTATCGCCTGCAGCCGCACCGTTGTGTAACCGTAGCGGGGTCATGACAAGCGCCTTACCCACAAGTGTTTGTGTACCCGCACTCGTAATATGCGGCTATTGCTGTAGTGACATAAACGTCAAATTTCGGGTCCTTTGGGTAATCCCTTGCTCCTGATGGGGGAAGCTCGGCGTTCCTTGTACTAGCTTGCTGTGTTGGGCAATCCGATGACCGCGGATGTAAAAGAGTCCGCATCGTACTGATTTTCGGAGCAAGTCACTCGAGCTTGGTTCCTAGCCATCTCAAGAATGTTTCCCGATGGCGTCGACACCGACCGCCTGTACAAAGCCTTCGACGCATTTCGGTGAGCCCGTCCTTTGAGTTGCTGGCCCTTGTCAAGGAACCCATAGTGTTAACAGGAAGTTCAGTCGTTACAATGAAGCTGCCGAAAATGACATCTTGCTGCCGAGACGGCAGCTAGCGAGCACCCTCACCAGACCGGAGGAGGATCGGCTGAGAGAGATGATGAACCAAAGGCTCAATGCTTGTGAAAATTTGCTCCAAGTAAACGGTAAGATTGCATGGCTCATTCATGAGCAAGGCAGGAGTTGGCTGCAATGGGGGGTCGGTTTGTCTACCTCGTCAACAGGTTGTCCCAAGTTCTGAACTATGTCTAGACACGACGTTCGACCCGGCATCTCAAGGCCATTTAGCAACGGAAGAAGATCATGCCATTGTTCGCTCAACCATCAGACAAATATGGTCCGCAAGCTCAGAAATTTGCTTAAGAGACTGCTGATGACTTGCTTGTAGGCGGGATTGGTCGAAGGAAAGCGAGTCCGAACGGTATCCTTGCCACCAGGCAGTCATGGAGGACGTTCAGAATTATTCACAGCGCACTCCAACGGAAGGCGCAAAACGTATCCTTGTATGTGCACGTCAAGCGACTATGTCACTTAATTGGCGCACTCTGCTTACGCGTCTTTTGAGGTTCCCGGTGCCGGACTTTGTCGGCTCCCCTTTAACCTTGCCGCCGCCGGACATGATGTTGAGGCTAACGAAGTGTCCTATCATCAACTTCTGGCAACGAACTTCATCCTGAGCTACACGCGAGAGTATGCAAAGCACCACATCAGGAACCTCGCGAAAAGCGATAGCCAAATCCACCTTTCAAGGAATGGCAACCAGATCGAAGTGTACCCATGGGTCACTCAGTTCTCGAACCACGTCAAGACGGATGACCAGTTCCGACACTACTCGATCCCTGACCTTTGCCCAGTAGATGTTCTACACGAGGTTCCTTCATTTGATTTCTCATCTGGCACGCTGGGTATCAAGATGGCAAACCTGCAAATCAATGGCCGTGATTTCACCAAGGATTTCCAGGGGCCGGAGCACTCATCCGCATTCGATATCCTTGCCACCGTCTTCTTCCTGGACACGGCCACAAATGTTCTAGATTATATGCGAACCGCATGGCACATTCTCAAGCCCGGAGGCCAGTGGATCAATGTTGGCCCCTTGCTGTGGAACTGTTACGAGAATGGCCCAGGGGGCAGACGGGAGGGTGATGTGGACGACGATGAGAATGCACGAGCAAGGCAAGTGAATGGACAGCAGGCGGTGGCGCCGGGGAAGCAATGGGACATGAAAATTGAGCTGAGCAACCAGGAAATTTTGGCGTTGCTTGAGCAGATCGGGTTCACGCTCATCCGCAACAACGAGGACATGAAGCAAGCGGGGTATGTGAGGGACACGACCAGCATGCTGCAGAATGTGTACCAGTGTGCGCATTGGGTTGTGGAGAAGCCAGCGGAAGATTGAGTCATCCGACTGGTGGTTGATACGTTCTCTACGTTTGTCTCTAGACGGTCGACCTGTACATTTCTCATCGTCTGCATCTTCACAACCAGAATATATTAGAGGGATAGACTTCAAGAGAATCTTAGAGCAGTATGACCTAGTGGGTTCGTCCAGCTTGCTTTACGACATGTGTCCGCAGCCTTTGGTGATACGAGAGCTAATGCTACTGAACTCCAGATCTGACGATTCACCCCGCTGAAGCATCGCACGCATATGCGGGGACTGACTCTGTGGCTTCATATTTCGCAAAGTGGCTATTGAAGTGTTTCAATGCTCGATCAGCTGGACAAACTGAAACACGAGCTCGTGGCAACAGTTCATGCATGCTTAGATGTTTCCGTCGATGCGCTAGAAGTATATCGGCTGTATGGGCCGAAAGGAAAGATATTTGCATACCTCAAAATGGCAGTCGACGATGATTTTGCATTTGCGCAGATGTACAGACGCGGAAGGAGTTGAGGTGACGTTGCGCCCTCCCAAATTGCATGGGCTTGGGCAAAGCCGGGGAATTGGAATGTTCCAAGCCGACGGACCCTGGACCTGGCCGGGAACCGCCATCTGTTCTTTGGCGCACGCAGTTCGTTCGCAAGCCAGAGTTCTCAACTTCATCCATACTCTCCGTTCTCCCCGACCGCCACTGCGTGTGAAGATCTTGCATCACTTCTCGTGAATACTTTTTACGTTTAAGCCAGTTTCTCTCGCGACGAACATTCAAGATGGTCGGCCTTAGCCCCCAGGTGTATGTCGCCCGCCCCTCGCCGCCTGTGAGACTGCGGATGTTTCTGATGGATGCTAACGAGTTTGGAACAGGACGAACATCGCCATCATACTGTACGTACAACCGCTAGCGAGGACGTGCATCGACCATGTCTAATTGTGTCAAGGTTCATGATGCAGGCGTCCAAGAAGGTGCCGTTCGACAACCCTGACGTCCTGAACGGTGTTCGGGCGCTATACATTCTGTCGAACGTGATCATCGTCGGGATCTACTTCTACGTCAAGCTGCAGATCGACAAGAAGAAGGGTATGGGCGCAGAATTTTCCACGTGGTGCGACTGGCTAACATCCCCTAGACCTGACGGTTCTGAAGTATGTCGAGCCTGCCCCTATGGGCTCCGCCGAGGAGCCCAAGCCCGTCGTGACGACCATCCACGCCTACGACCAGCAGCAGCTTCGTGCGCTGTTCCGCAGCCAGCTCATGGGCATTGGCATGATGGCGGTGATGCACATCTACTTTAAGTACACCAACCCGCTGCTCATCCAGTCGATCATCCCGCTCAAGGGCGCTCTCGAGGGCAACTTGATCAAGATCCACATGTTCGGGAAGCCTGCTGTCGGAGAGCTTAAGCGGCCCTTCAAGGCTAACGCCGGCCTCATGGGCGCCATGCAGGGTGGCGAGGTCAAGACGGACAAGAAGAGCATTGAGCAGGCGGAGAAGTCGAGCCGTGGCGGTGCGAAGGAGGAGTAATGCACGATCGGGTTTGGGCTGGGAACGGAGTCTGGCAGTCTCTTGTTGGGGGTCGGGTTTATCTCCGGGAATAGAGTCGTAACTGGTTGAGCATAGGAATGGAATTCCACCGAAGCCGTTGCATGTGAAGATGGGCTTGCTTGTACAGAGTATGCGTTCATGTACGAGTACTTGATGGTCTCTTCGCATTGGGGTGGGAGACTAGGAACGGTTAATGTTGGCGGTTGGCTGTTGGCCATTTAGTTAGAGTATCCTAGCTGGTGGTGCAGTTGGGAATCCTTTCGTTGCTGAGCCTCCTCGTCATTGCGCCTGCAACTCTCCTAATCTCGTTGCCTAATTGGCTTCAAACCCATTCGCCTCCCAGCACGGGACCACGCGCCAGGGCTTGGGCACCCCTCACGACTGCATTCCGCATCGCGACTCCCACCCAGATCCGTACCCCAGGAACATCTATTCACGAACAAAGAACTCACCTCCGCCGGCCTCGAACCCGGCCTCGAGTCTCACCAACATCGAACCCGCACCATAAACCAGCATCGCCACCCCACGCACTCAATCATGGCAGATCGCCCCTCTACCCCCCCACGCCACACCGGCTCCCTCCCCCCAAACCCCCTCACGCCGGAACAAGTCCGGCGCAGAGTACGTCCTCCCAACGCCCAACAAGCGCATCTAACGCCGCACAGGAAGAAGCGCGCCTCAAAGCCAAAGCACTGCAGGCGCGCGCCGACGCCGCCGCCGCAACCGCAACCACCACCACCGCACCCACTGCGCCTAAACGCCCACACTCACAAATCGCCGGGTCATCGAATGTACCTTCCTCGCTGCGTAATGCAGCTTCGCCCGCGAAGCCGGCTGCCGCCCCGGCGGACGCCGCGATTCGCCCCGCCAAGATGGGAAGATATGTCGAGTATGACTTTAGCAAGATGAGCGACACGCGGGGCGGGTTTTTATCCGTCGCGGACGATCCGACGAATCGCGCTTTGAATCCCGGGGGTGCCGGGGCGGTGGTAGACCCGTTGGCGGGGAAGCCGGCGCATATGAGTGTTAAGGAATGGGAGCGGCATACGCTACTTCAGAAGCTGCGGAAGGCGCGGACGGGCCCGTTTGAGCCGGGGATTAGTGTGGTTGATCCGAAGGGACGGGAGTGTAGGGATTGCGGGAGTGTGGAGATTGATTTTCAGTGGGAGGAGGCGTTTGGGGTGAATGTTTGTTGGAGGTGTAAGGATAAGTATCCGGATAAGTATAGTTTGTTGACGAAGACGGAGGCGAGGGATGATTATTTACTTACGGATCGTGAGTTCCTCCTGGGGGTGATTTTAGGGGGGTTGGCTAATTGAAGCAGCGGAACTCAAGGATAAGGATCTTTTGCCGCGGTTGGAGAAGCCGAATCCGCATAAGTCGACGTGGAACAATATGCAACTGTACCTGCGCTTTCAGGTCGAGGAGTACGCCTTCTCCGCGAAGAAATGGGGCTCGCCTGAAGCACTTGATGCTGAATTCGAGCGGAGGGAAGCGGATAAGAAGGTGCGGAAGGAGAAGAAGTTCAAGGCTAAGCTCGACGACTTGAAGAAGCGGACGAGGGTTGAGGCTTACCGGAGGCAGCGACTTGGGGAGGGGAATGCGGCTACCAATTTTGGGGATACGATACTTGGGCGGAATGAGCGGCATGAGCATGAGTGGGGAGGGGAGGTTATGAATCCGGAGACTGGGGTGTCGACGAAGCGGTGTGTTGAGTGTGGGATGGAGTGCGAGGAGATTGAGCTCTGAGGGATAGTCGGCCACTACGGTTGTCAGAGTTCATCCGCTGTTGAGAGGCTATGCTCGATGGGCGAGCGGTCATCCTTCCGCAGGTCTATATCTGCCCTTGCTGGATGCGAGAATCCATGTGCTGCTGGAGGCTTATGACTGCTTGCAGCCTTCCTTCTGCGGATGTCGGAAGATCGTCCGCAAGTCGATATCACCCGCTCCTCAGGCAAGCACTAATATGTTGGTACTAGGAATTCATGCACAGCCGTCCTGTAGCGTGGACTCGAACGCTAAGCCTTATCACGGCCATTTAGTTGACCACCTCCCGGTTCTCGGGGTATGAATTATGAGTAAACAAAGCATGATCGTGATTTGGGAAGCTCTCCTAGGGAGATATAAACAGAGACATCATCTGACATGTTTACGAATTGTCATGCATTAGAAACTGTTCACCGGTCTTGGTATCATTTGGTTCTTCGGCCCGTTATTCCGAGGACCATGTGATGCGCAAAGCCCCGCATCTTAAGCTTCCTCAAGCATCAAACCCAACTCCTACACGGTAGTTGGTTATCGCAAATCTTCATGCCCCGCTGCGTATCGCGGTTGGATCTACTGTTGGTGGCGCCCATCCTTCGCGGCTACGCATCTCAACCAACAAGGCTCAGCCTCGCCAACCAATCACAACACCATGCCTTACATCCATCCCACCCGCCCTCCACGAACCGGTATCACAGCATTTGAATAATCGGATCGCGCACGCAGACGAAAAAATGCAGTAACACAGCCTATCCCAACCCTCATCACCTCACCTCGCCTCTCCCGCACCCCTCACCAACACCCCACCACCCCAACCCACGCCTCACACAGGCAGCCCGACGCCGCGCCATATATTCCCTACTGCGCCGCCCCAAAAACGCCTACCGAGCCCGCCCAACCCCACCCTCCGGCCGCAGTAGTGCTACCGTATATCACAATGCACCTCTCCTCCTACCGGTCCCTAAAATCGTCCCTCCTAACCCGCCTCCGCCGGCCACGATCCCCTCCCCTATCACCATCACCATACGCGTCCTACCCCTCCTCCTCTCCCTCCTGCAAAAGGTGCACAGTGTGCATCACCGCCCGCACCGCGAGCAGGACATGGCTCTCCCCCTCCCCGGACCCGGCCCAAACATCGCACAGGACGTCGCGAGCGAGCATTCTCCTGTCTCCTCATTGAGTCCGCGAGCCCACCAGGCCCACCCGTTCCTCGATCGCTGTATTCCCCCATCCAAACCCCTCAATCCCGCGCCGCAGTACTTCCACTCCCCCGACCCCTCACCACGTATCTCCGCCTCCCCATCGCCGCTGCTCTCCGCCTCGCCCTCCCCGCTCCTAGGCACGGATACCGACCCCCCACCGCCGTACCACTACCCCTCCGAGACGAAGCCGCGCAAACTTAAAGGCCCAACCTGGATCCTTGCCTTCGACACCACGCTCCTGCTCCTCGCCTCCCTAACCCTGATCCTCGCCCTCCTCCACGCCGCGCAGATCGCCCGCGCACTTCGCTCGCAAGCCTCCCCACCCAGCACCAGCATCCCCAACACCCTCACCCCGCGCCTAATCTCCCTAGCCAGCGCGCCCTCCGCCCCGCTCACCCCGCTCGCCGAGCCAAGCGACCGGCCTAGCGGTCTTGGGCGGGTAGTTGCATACGGCGCTGTGATGCCGTTGCTGAGTATCCTGAGCGCGGGGCTGGGGGTGTTGATGTGGGTTAGCGGGAAGGCGAGTGTGGCGTGGGCGGGGGTTGGGGCGGGGTGGATGGCGCTGGGGTGGGGGGCGTATGTGGGGTGGTGGGTTGGGTGTGATTTGGGAACAAGCGGGGGATGGGGGTTCGATTGTAAGTGTTCTTGTGAATGGGCGTGTTGGGGAGATGTTGATGAACGTAGCTTGTGTGCAGAGGAGGTTGGTGCCTGAGGGGGGGACGATCGCGGGGGTTAGTGAGGGGTTGATGTGGGCGAAGGTTGTGTTTGGGTTTGTGATGCTGACGACGTATGTGTTGTATTTTGGATTTAGCTTGTATGTATGGGCTGTGCGGCCGAGGGTACGGATGGGGAAGGAGTGGATAGCGGGGATTAGACTTGGTGTTGAGTATTCAAGGGGATCATAGCGATAGCGTTCGAGCGGGTATTCGGGACCGATGGTAGAAAGGGCGTGTAAGGTGCCGATAATGATAGACGGATTCACTGGTCTCATTCCTTGTCGGATTGCTCTGCTGGTGAATCCTGGGCAGCCTCTTTCTGAGCCGCGTCTTCCGCTGCGGTTACGGGGAAGTTGAGGTGCTTCCAGTCTTCGATCTGCACCGTATAAGTCAGAAATGGCTCTACCGCAGAGGCTATGACGTACCTCTTCGATGATATATCTCAACCTGTCCCGGATGCTCTCAACTGCATAGGTTCCCAAAAGCAGCCGTAGCGGCGGATACGAGCAATGCGCCAACTGCCAAATCAGCTCCGCGCTCTTGACCGTACTAGTCGGCTGCCTGTCATTCAGCCATTGTACCATCCGCTTCGCATGGCCCGCGGGCGCATTCGGCACGGCATACGGCTCGCTTGCCGCCTTCACTTTGAAAGCGGCGTACTTCTTCAGGCCCAAAGCCATTGTATCATGCTCGTCAGGACGCATGTGGCTCGGTTCGACTAGAGTGGCCTTGACATTGTAGGTATCAATTTCGTACAAGAGGCTTTCGATGAGTCCTTCTACGGCGTATTTGGTGGCACAGAAGGGCCCCAGACCCGGGACGCCGAGCGCACCGGAGGTGCTGCTGAAGATGAGATACCGGCCGTATTCCTGAGCGCGGAAATGCGGGAGGGAGAGTTGGAGGATGTTCAGCGTTCCCATGAAGTTGGTGTCAAATTGGTTGCGGATTTCGTGCTCATCCTGATCTTCACAGGATCCCATGACACCTGGATCTAAGTTAGTTTCAAATTGGGCCGATAAGGCTTCGAGGACTTGCCGTAGCCGGTACAGCTATATGATGTCTCAGCATTTGTGACGAGGGAAGAAAGATCAGCTTACTTTGCAATGACGTCGATTCGTCCCCAATGCTCAATCGATTTCTTGATTACGGCATCGACCGTTTCTCGTACTCTCACGTCGCATAACATGCTGATTGAATTGGTCTCCTGCCAGCCTCGCACATCTTCCATGCTGTCTTCTTGAGTCCAGCCCACGGAGGTGACTTTATCGCCATGGGAAATGGCTGCTCGGACAAGTGACCGGCCCAACTGGCCAGTGGCTCCAAAGATCTGAACTGGTATCAATTATGGTCAATTGTTTGAGGGGTTGGGACATCATACAATCCATACGGCCTGTTCCGGAGGATTCTGCTCGCTGGGCGGGTTACATGTGGCCGGGAGTCTAAGAGCTGGATGACACGATGCTGAACTTGGTGAGAGCCTGGAGGCTGATAGCTCCTCCATTTGATCAGTGGTTACTGTGCGCTTCTATGAGAATGAAGACAAGCAAGCCGTTAGGGACCAGAATTGGGATGATATGGATGTAGATCCGAATTCCTTCTCCATGAGCTTCTTTGCACCAAAATTCAAAGTGAAGATGCAGTTATGATACAAAGCAACGATATCCGAGCCAGTGGAAGGAAAGGCGGAGGAGCTGAGGTTGCGGGGAAATCTCCATAGGGCTGATGAGCCGCAACGTCAAGCTTTGCTCAGCTGTCCGCATGTGACGTCGCACCTCCAAACTTTGACATCACCAACCTCCAACCGCCAAAATATGCGAGCTATCTCGTGAGCCACCAACCTCAGCCTCCCAATGGCGTTTGGAAAAGGAATTGAACAGCAGCAGTCATCATCCCATTTCTCACCACCATAGAAGCCAACCCTACACCTCAAATTCTTCCCCCGCCGTCGTCACCATGAACGCCCTCGCCGCCTTCTTCCTCGGCCAACTCACCCTCGCAATCCTAATCTTCGCCTTTATAAAATTCTTCATCTTCGGCGACCCCCCTCCCCCCTCGCACACAGCAGCCCGACGCTCCTCCCAGTCCTACCTCAGACCCTCCACCTCCGCCCTGAGGCACAAAGCCTCCTCCATCCTTCGCCCCCAACCCGCCCTCTCCCCGGCAACCATCCTCGCAAAAACATACTACAACGTCAGCGGACACACCCCAGAGAGCCTAGACTGGTTCAACGTCCTCGTAGCCCAGACAATCGCACAGCTCCGCGCGGACGCCCAGCATGACGGCGCGATACTCAAGATGCTCACTGGCGTTCTGAACGGGACCCAGCGCCCGGATTTCATCGGCGAGATCAGCGTGACGGAGATCAATCTCGGCGAGGAGTTTCCGATCTTCAGTAACTGCCGCATCATCCCCGTCGATGAAGGAGGTCGACAGGCAGAGGGCGTAAGCGAGGGCACCCGGCTCCAGGCGCGCCTGGACGTCGACCTCGCGGACGTGATCACACTGGGTATAGAAACGAAGCTCGTGCTCAATTACCCGAAACCCCTCTCTGCGGTTCTCCCCGTCGCGCTCGCGGTCTCGGTCGTGCGCTTCAGCGGCACGCTGTCTCTGTCTTTCATTCCCTCCCCCACACCTACGTCTAACAACGGCCCCGCGCCCGCACCTACTACCCTCGCCTTCTCCTTCCTGCCGGACTACCGCCTGGACCTATCCGTGCGCTCGCTGATGGGTAGTCGCAGCCGCTTGCAGGACGTGCCCAAAATAGCACAACTGGTCGAAGCGCGTTTGCACGCGTGGTTTGATGAACGATGTGTCGAGCCGCGGGTGCAGCAGATTGTGCTCCCGAGTTTGTGGCCGCGGAAGAAGAATACGCGGGACCGGGAGGAGGAGGCAGGGAGTGTGGGGGGGAGTGCGGGCGTGGGGGATGAATTTGAGTATGAGGAGGAGGCGGTGGAGGATGGGGAGGAGGGGGA